>PVHP010005361.1:0-65751 GCA_004024765.1 Zapus hudsonius
ACTCCATTCTGGCAGGGAAAACGATGGCATGAGCAGAGGGCTGGACATCACCTCTGCCACAGCACTGCAAACAGCGGCAGGAAGGTGTGCCAAACTCTGGCAAGGGGAAGCTGGCTTATAACCCCCATAAGCCCACCCCCAACAACACAGCTTCATCGAGGTTGTAAAACCCAAACTGCCATCAGCTGAGGATCGATCATCAGAACACATTCATTTGTTTGTGGGGGACACCTGGATCAAACCACGACAAGTGGCCTGTCACCAGACAGAGAATGGAGAAGAGGCTTAGTGTATATGTATATATATATGTATATATATATACATATATATACATATATATACATATATATACACACACACACATATATATAAATAATTAGGAGGTGTTGTGCACATGTGTAGAACACTCTTGCATTAGACAATGGTTCCTTAGTCAATGGAAAAACCATCAAAGGTAAGTTGGGTCAAGAGGATAAAAAGCCTTCAGTCAATGGTGATAATTGCTCTCCATTTCATGGAAGCTTTACTTATTTTGTATGACGGTGTGTGTGTAGTGTGGGTGCATGTGTGTATGTGTTTGAGCACCCATTTGTGAGTGTGCCTGCACATGTGTGTGGAAGCCAGAGATCAACCTTGGGGATCTTCCTCATTCACTCTTCACCTTATTGTTGAGGTGGGGTCTCTCACTGAACCTGGAGCTCACTTAGCTAGTCAGCAAGCCCCGCAAAGCCTCCCTCCCCTCTCTTCCTCCCTACCTCTGGGCTTTCAAATTTCTGTGGCCACACTTGGCTTTCATGGGGCTGATTAGGACTCAAGCTCAGGTTTTCATGTTTGTTAGGAAAGCACTTTACCAACTGAGCGGTTTCCCCAGCTGCTTTGTTCTTGTTAATCAGTCCTTCCTACACAAAATGACACAAATTTTAAAATCGACAAAGATCATATAGCCGAAAACTCATGCAGATCTTCAGCTTCATATCTTTTCTTCCCCAAGGCAGTCATGTTCCCTAACTCCCTGTGCATCTTTGCAGAAATATTCTCTCTCTAAACATCGCCTTTTGTCAGCCTGTTTCTTGCACACTATATTCATTTTGCTTCACAGCTAACATTGTTCCCCAAAAGCTCATTTAGCTCAGTCAGCAAATTTAGCCCTTTCTTTCCCTGAGTCCTATATTTTCCAATAATGCTGTTGAACCACGGTCTATTTAACTAGTTCCACACATGATAGACATTCTCCTTGTACCAATCACTAAACAATGCCGATCTGAGTCTTCATTTTTGAAGCTATGCATGGATATCACTTATGAGGAAACACCCCTCAGGATGGAAACCTGTGGCTTAGGAAGAAATTTAAACAGGAATGGCATGCATGGGTTGGCCATTTACACCTATCAACTGGCATCTGGAGAAGAGAGAAACACAATCAGAAGTCAGAGACTGGTCAGGACTCTTGATTTCTTTGGGTGAAAGGCAGTGAGAGTCTCTGGGAGCAGACAGACCGACAACCAGAGAGGGTCTACACTCCCACAAGAAAGGGCTCCCCAGGCTGGTCTGAGTTCTCTTCGCTGACCCCATGCTGTTTTGTCTTCCACTAAGTCCTTCTTGGTTGCTGTGATTAGAAAATGGGTGTGCTAACATCCTCACCTTAGCTGGGAGAGGAAGCGTGAGCTTTTAGTTTCTTGAAATCGAGAATTACTGGGGATGTATGGAACCAATCAACAGCGGGAGAAAACTCTTAACAAGTATAACAACTCAATCCAAAAACCAGTTCCCAAAGTGATGGTGAAGTTACGTTCTTGTTCAGGTGTGTATGCATTCTCAAGGGTTGGGGGATAAAGCTGTGATTTTATGAGTCTCTAATGGCCGTATTGTCTTTCCTTTTTTCATACCAATTAAAGTGAACTTGCTATCTTTTTTATTTGCGGATATCTACGATATAATCTTTAAGCCCTGTGATTTCTTTCCTTCACTGTCTAGTCATAATCTTAATTACTCCTGCTTAAAAAAGCTTAACCTACTTAAAGGAGAAATAACAACCTAATCCGAGTTTGACAACATGCACCGTGTCTGGCATGAGGAGTGCATTGCAGCCCAACCATCCAGGGGAAAATGCAGAGAGGAGAGAGGCTTCTAGGTGCCCTCTCCTCCTCTTGCAGAAGGACAACTTTGACCATGGAGCTCTCGCTGCACATTTGAGCTTCAGGGAGCACTGCAGCCTGTGTGCTCCAAGACCATGCAACTTCTATAAATCAGAAGCAACTCCTCCCAGTGTGGTTGCAAATTAGAACTGGAGAAACAAAAACAGCCAAGGAGGAAGGACTTCAAGCACAAAACATACCTTTCTGCCAGGGCACACACCTGCCCTGACACACATAATAAACAGCTCGCTTATGCTTCTTTGGCTAGGAAGGCAACCAATAGTGCTATGCATGCAGGGGTCAGGCTTGGAAGGTAGCATTGCAAGGCAGGGGTTGCTGTTTATTTAAGGAGGAAAAGTTGATTCTACCATTTGGCTATCATTTGGGCAAAATGCCCTGGGCCTCTTCTTGCCTTAATGACTGTTGTGCTATTTATTTGAAGGAAGGAGAAAGAAACCAGAAAGTTGAAACTAGAATCTTACAGGTGTTGGGGCTCATTTGTTTGTTTTCAGTGGCGACTCTGAATCCTTCTTAAGGCATGCCAAGGTGCACCGACATGGGAGAGCGGCGGAGGAAGGTGGTGGGGAGGATCTCAGTTCACCTTTTATTTACACGCCTGGGACATCTCTCTCAGGCAGAACGTCCCAAACAGGATTGATTTCAGGTGAGCCAAAATATTGACCCTTCCAGCTCTCAGTCAGAGAGTTGGGGTCAAAAGGGGCCCCGGGGCTGCCTGTTTCCACGTAACCCAAGACACCATCAAATATGATGCTTTAATGAGCATACAAAGATATCACTGGAGGCCCTAAGAAATGATGCTGGGTTAGAATCTGAACGCTGAATTCTCAGAGATTTCACATTCCCTAGGGTGTGTGTGTGTGTGTGTGTGTGTGTGTGTGTGTGTGTGTGTGAGAGAGAGAGAGAGAGAGAGAGAGAGAGAGAGAGAGAGAGAGAGATTCTACAGCACAGGAGACAGGAGCTGACAGTCATGCTTTAAATCTGTGTCATCACTTCCTCACTGTGTGGCCTTCAGTAGATTAATTATCCCCTTTGAACATTAGTTTTTTTTTTTTTAAGGACTCTATATCCACCTTTTTCGTGTTGTATCTTTGGGCAAGCACTTAAATTCTTTATTCTTGAGTTTCCTCACCTGTAAATACCTACCTCATAGTTTTTTTTTTTTTACCTCATAGTTTTGTGGTAAGGATTAATGGGCTAACACATATGTTAGTAAATGAGTTCATTAATTAAATATACCATTTTCTGGTGCATGCATAAATGAGCTATTGTCAGTTATCAAAGCTATGTAAAATGCTTGTTGCAGGGTCTCATATACATAATAGCCATTATCAGCATCAGCATCATTAATTGGCTTTGTTCAGGTAGGGTCTTGCTCTAACCCAGGCTGATCTGGAATTCACTACATAGTCTCAGATTGCCTTGAACTCATGGAAATCATCCTACCTCTGCCTCACTGGTGCTGGATTAAAGGCATACACCATCACACCTAGTGACATCAGTTCTATAGTTAGCATTGAGGAATGGCTAATTTTGTCACCATCTGAAAAAAAAGTCAAAATGGGTGGAGCTCTACAATACAGTGGTGCCTGTTGAGAGTATAGGAGATGACTCTTTTCTGGGTGATTCCACAATGTACAGTCTATCTGAGCAGTGTAGACGATGGCTCAGCTCCATGGGGGGTTGTCTAGTCAGAAGTGGATGTTCTTTCCTCCTCTTTGCAGCCTCCCCTCATCAAAACCTTCTTCTGGTGAAAGCGCTTATCCATCAATTCTGCCAAGAAGAAAAATGGGAATCTTTGTGCTTTTGGAGCCCTTTCATGTCCATTACCCAATTGAAAAGCCACTGCCAAAGGAGCGCTGGCTTTGGAGCCTCCTTGGTTTCTTCCTGTCAGCAACAAGCCCTCCTCCAGCTGCTCTCCATGAGGAAGAGATAGGTGTATGAAAACCTGAGCTGGGTAACACGCTTCCAGAAACAGAAGAATTACTCACAAACTGACCCTCAGATAGAAAAATAAAGCAATAAAGAGAGCTCATGTGGTGGAGGAGGTTATCCAGTGGAGGGGGAGGGGAGGGCAGCGGGGAATTGGGGATAACAACTCATTGTTTGCCCACTAAATGTTGTAACTCATTATGGACAATAAATTTTAAAAAAGAATAAAGTCATGAAAATATAAAAAAAAAAAAAGAGAGAGAGAGCCCATGTGGGCCTCCTGTGGTCCCGGCAGCCTTTGAGCAGGTGCATTACATAGTCAGCGGGGCCGGTTGACCCTCTGTGGACTTCTCTTTTCTACAGCCCACCTCATCTTTGAGAATAGAGCACAGTTGTGTCTCTAGGAGAAGACTAAATCAGGAATGGCCTCTTTAATACACACTCCTGCCCTAGGCATTGGCTTAAAGGGAGATGGCTGGGGAGAAGAGCAGATGTCAGTAATGGAATATTCCATGCAGAGGTCACTCCTTAGCTCCCAGCACAGTAGCCTGCATAGGAGCAAAGGGAGTCAGACAAGTCTGAGTTGAACTCCCAGCTCTTTTCCTTTCCCATTAACTGCTCCTGCTCCTGTGTCCAATTAACTCCCTCTTTCTCAGGGCTCTCACCTGATAGAGGTAGTTACTGTGTCTACCTGAGCCAGTGTACAGGACAAGAGGTTGCATGGCCAGGTGCTTACTAATCAGCAGCTGTTGTTATTCTGTCACTGCTATCATTGACACAAAAGTCACATGCAAAAGTCTTCAAAAGGTCTGCTAACTAAAACAAGTTTCCTTTCTTTTCCCTCTCGGTGTTGTTGGCAACAATGCCCTGCTGCCCTTTCTCCAGTGAGATCCCCCTGAATACTGCAAGTGAGTTTGCGTTTCATTTGGATTTCCAGTGTATGCAAGCGTTCACTCTGCGACATTGCCTGGACTCAGAGCTCCCGTCAACCACCCTCCCTGGTCTGGAGTGAGGTCGGGAGAGAATTCACAGACTCCCGTCCTTGTCTCTTGCTCTGATCCCTCCGAAGTCTTTGCCTGCCACATCTAATCGGACTGAGGAATCTTATAAGCTGCAGATGCATTCAAGGGCCGCTTGCTTGGGGCAGGGAAGGGGAACTGATCCCTCCCCATGGAATGATCTCTGGGAGGGAACATGGAAGAGGGGCTAGGTTACACAACAGAGGAAATGCAGTGAGATCTCACCGTGGACAGGCTGCTCTTGGCAGTTTATTTTGGTTTCTGGTTTGAAGCCTCCATGCAGAGTCAGCTACTGACAGTTCGGGTTGCTGCTTACCCAACCAACTCCTCCCCAAAAAAACCTTCTCACTGGGAGTATTTTAAAGAAAAAAAAGTTCCACCCATCTTTTTGCCCTCTGAAGAAGATATGATCATTTCCTTGGAATTGTCATTCTGGAAAAGAATTCTGATACAGTATTCCATAAGAAAACCCAAGTTTAACATGCAGAAATAACCCATGGGTTTATAGGAGAGATGCCAGTACATGCTGCAGACAGCAATGCCAGCTCCCAGAGATGGAGGCCTCAGTGCAAATCCAGCCTTCCTGGTATTTGTGGAACTGGAGCTCCACAGGTGAAAGGGAGGCAAATGAGGCTTACTTCATGATAAAAATGCCCAGGAGAAGGCTGGAGAGATGGCTCAGCAGTTAATGTGCTTGCCTGCAAAATCTAACAACCCTGGTTCAGTTCCACAGAATGCACATAAAGCCAGATGCTCTGGGGTGTATGTGCATCTGGAGTGTGTAGTGGATGGAGGCCTTGGCATATCCATTTTTTGTCTCTCCTGTATCTCTCAGCTTGCTAATCAATAAATAAAATAGTTTGAAAATTCCCAGGAGGTTTCAGAATACAGAAAGTCACTTCATTATCCCAGGATCTTAATTCCTACAAAGCTAGCAGACATCTTTGGTATAAAATTGGTTATCTTTCAAAAGAAATATGCGAAATATATGAAGAGAAATAAATATTAAAACAGGATCTTAATCCCTCCAAAGCAAAAGAAATATATGAAAAGAACTAAATCTTTAAAAGTTGATGAAATGAGTACCTGGGTATTTTAAACACTATTTTTGTGTTGAAACAGAATTATCATTGGCTTTCTGGTCCCACCTCGTTGATATATATTCTCCTTGTCTCTGGCCATCTAATGAGTTGCTATGTTTAATTCTTCGAATCAGCTGGCAGTTAAGTCTGAAAGCTCTGTTGAACTTTAAGATGTGGGGTTGTGACCTCTTCTCTGTCTGTCTGTTGCTTCCAGGTGTCCATAGTGTGAGGACTTCCTCTGTCACCTTCTCTTGCCATGACATGCAGCCTCACCACAGATCCAGAAGCAGGTAACTTCAGACAGAAGTCTCTAAGCCTATCCTGTGAGCCAAAGAAGTCTTTCCTCCTTTTAAATAGATCCTCTCAGATATTTTGTTACAGTAGTGGAGAAACTGATTCACAATTGGCTTTCTGAACATGGTACAAGAATAAGTGAACTCTACAAGGTTGGGAGCAAGTTTTTCTTGAGTAGAGAGGTTTGGTTTAAAGCTTGAGTCAGTGAGAGAAAAATGAGTGAGCAAAGGCATTGTCAAAAAGATACACAGTAGGAAAGGTACCTTTTAGATAAAATCCAAGATTTTGCACATATGCTCTGCATGTAACTGCATTTCTCATGCTGTGTGTTTTGTGTATGTTAGATCTGATGGTGTTTTCTATATGACTTTATTAATCCTTAGAAAGGTCCAGAAAGGAAAGTGTAACATTCTACACTTTAGATATGAGTATCTTGTCTAAGAATAAATAACCAACAACCAAGTCTGATTTTCTGGACAACCAACTCAGCGCTCCTTATAACCTGCCAGGGTTGATGTAGAAGTCAAATTCTCTAGGCTTGTGAAACCCCAAGGGTGCAATCGCCCAGGCAAAAATGTGTTCTGAGATGGACTCTGCTGGCCCCCTGCCTGATAAGCCTGGAGAGAGTGCACAGTAGAAAGGAGAGGTTAAGAAAGGGGACAAGGTTGCAAGCTCTTTCTGAACAGAAAAGAAAGCAGGGCCTCTTCCTCCTCCAACCCGGCGGCTGCAGCACTGCGGTGGTGGCTGTCCTCCCGGGTCTAAGGTTGCAGCATGAGGCTCTGTTCACCTGACACTATTGAAAAAGGGAGCAGGTGAAACAGTGGCTTATCTATCACAAGGCACCGGAGGTCTCTGTTTCTGGCTGAGTTCTCCAGTGCACTTGGCATTCAGAGAGCACTTGTAGACAAACTGCCAAAATACCAGCTTTTAAAAAAAATCCAAGGTAGGGTCAGATTTTCTCTCCATCTCACCTCCTCTCCCTCCCCCCAGGTAGTAATCACATCACTGGGAAACCCGAGCTCCTCTGCTTTTTGCTCCTCACTCCTGTGTGCCTGGAAAAAATGACATTTACTGGAGAAGACTTCGCCAACCGCTCGGCCCTGATTTATGACTCTCTGCCAGAGAAGTTTCTGCTTCTGAGAATTCTATTGTGTCAGAATTGGGGTGGGATTTAGGTCTTGCTCTGAAGGGATTGAGTCTTGGTAATGAGATTAATAAAAGGCATCTTCTGGCCCCTCAGAAGACTGTGATGTGGTAACTTATTAAGGAGAACAGAGAAGGGACAGTTTGTTAAATTGCTTTGCCATTCTTATGGACCTTTAAGTACCATCTTGATGATCACGATGGTCTAGCTCTGAGGTCCCAGGCTGCCTCGTATGTCCTCCCCTGAACTCCGTCTCTCACCTTCACTTGCCAGTCTCCTAACAGCCACTGCCAAAGATGGTCTTGACATGGGGACGGAAGAAGAATGTGTCTTCTGCCTTTAGTGACAAACATCCTTATGGATGTAGGTACTCCATGATGGCATGGTAAATAGATGAACTGGGAATTGTGGAAACAGCAGGGATGGTCAAAATGGAGCCGACGGGATGGAGAGAATGAGGAGAATGATGACCGCAAAGCTGCTATACCATCCCACGTAGGCTCTCCCTGGTCCCTAAATCCTGACCATTCTGGCTGGAGAAATGAGACGATGGGGAGGGTTAGGCAGAGGGTGAGCTTTCTCTGTGTTAGAATGGGGAGGGTTTTTGTGGAACTTAACACACAGACACTTTCTCTTTTACAACAGTCACATCATGAAGTACTTGTAGCAACAGTCCTAGGATGAATTTCTTTTTATAACTGCCTCAAGGGTTTGAACAGAAATTATATATATATATATATATATATATATATATATATATATATATATATATATTCAAGGTAGGGTCTCACTCTTGCCTAGGCTGACCTAGAATTCACTATGTAGTCTCAGGTTTATCTCCAACTCATGGTGATCTTCCTACCTCCTGAGTCCTGGGATGAAAGGCATGTGCCACCATACTCAGCTTTGAAGAGAATTATTTTATCATTTCTCAAGTTCAGAAACTGTAGTCCAGTAGGCAAAGGAAAGTATATTTTGATAAGTATATGGAAAAATGAAATAAGGATTACCTTGATTTTAATTGTGAAAATAATACAATTACTTTGAAATGACAAAACACAGTGCAACAATAACTATTTCTGAATAAGTGGGATAATTATCACATGGATTTTAGTGGCGCTAGCTTGAATTCCTGGATAGTAATTTATCTATTATAAAGAAAATGAGTTTTAAGCTTTTACTATGTTAGGGATGAGAATAATTTGATATACAGACTCTAAACCTTTCAGAGTGGGAAAATCTGATGAAAATGCTTCCAGTTTCAATAAAAACAAAGAGGATTTAGAAAAAAAAGTCAGTTATGAAACCTGCAGCAGTTACCTTCTCAATACTGGGAAAAGCCACTCAACCAAAAGCAACTTATGGGAGGGGATACTTTATTATTTTGGCTTCTAGTTTTGAGGGGAGGTGTCAGCATAGAGGAAAGCCTGGCAGAAGCAGTAAGCTGGCTCACATCTTCATGTATTAGGAGGGAGAAAGCATCAGGAGTGGGCTAGTTAGCACTAGAGAAAGGGGCTGGATTATAAAATCCCAAGGCCTGCCCAAGTGACACACCTCCTCAAGCAAGGCTCTACCACCCAAAAGTTTCACCAGCTGGGGATTAAGTATGAGGCTTAATCACAAACACATGAGGCTACAGGGGACACTACACATGTAAATTACCAAAAATCCCTTTCCACGTTGCTAGCCAATAAGTCGGAGAAGACAGCTTCAGCTTGAATTATGCGGAGATGTGGGAACTGTAGTGGACCTCTTTATATAGCAAAGCAGGATGGGAAGATTTCCCAGTAGTGTACTGAAACCCTGTAAGGTCTCAGAGATCAAGGGCAAGTTCATAACTATTATGAATATCTCTAGCCATCACACCTAAAGAAAACTCATTTCCCAGGGAATATTCAGTAAGTAACTATTGACTAGACCAAGTGACATAAAAGCCAGGCATCTTCTAGGTTAAGTGAACCAGGTTAAATGATCCAGTTAGAAACAAAAAAACAAACAAAAAAGTCCTTTACCTGTTGTTTGGCTACTTCATATAGTTTGAAGCATGCCATCCTGGAGGGAGGGGAAAAGACTTATCATAAGACCCCAAAACTTAAACAAGCTAGAAGCTAAGCAAATTACGAGATTCTTAATAAAAACAGCAAACACGGCGAGCAACTGCACAGGAGGAAGAGACTTCAGGGGAGCTGCCTGCAAGTTAGGCAGAGCTTTCATTAGTCATCACCCTTGCTGGGGTGAGCTTTTCAGCCAGCAATACAGCCATTCATGTTCCTATAAGTAACCCTTCCTTTGTACTCCTCTAAGGAACCCAATATATTCACTGGGCTATCAAGCTTAACCTGGATAGAATTGCTCTATATAGCATAATTAACCATTTATGTGTTCATGTCACTCCAGAAAAAGTCACACAGCACCACCTCTACCATAGTGTTTCCATTCTTGTGTGCTAGCTTGAAGAATTATTGCATTTAATTCATGTTGCGGAGATAAAACTCCCCACCAAAAGTAGTTCATGGGAGAAAATTGGCTTACAATTACGAAGCAAGCTTCATGATGGTAGAGAAAAGATGGTAGAGCAGAGGCTGGACATCACCGCTGCCATAGCAGGTAGAAAGTAGCAGCAGTGGAGTGAGCCAAACTCTGGCAAGGAAGATCTGGCTGTAACACCCTAAAGCCTGCTCTCAATAATACCCCTCCTTCAGCAAGGCTCCACCTCCCAAATTGCCACCAGATGAGGACTAAGCATTCAAAACACATGAGTTTGGGGAGGACATCAGATTCAAACCACCACAAGAATCCATCACAATTATTCCATAGTGATGCACTTTTTTTTTTTGCAAAGAATTTTTTTCTGTAGTGAATTGTACCAAATCAGTTTCATAATTGACCAATACTCCCTGACTCCACCTCCCAAGCTCTGGAATTAGAGATGGGTGACCAGAATCTAAACTCAGGTCCTCATGATTGTGAATTAAGCACTTTACTGATCCATCTCCTCAGACCTTATTTCCTTTTTGGTTTTTCCAGGTAGGGTCTCATTCTACCCCAGGCTGACCTGAAATTCACTATGTAGTCTCAGAGTGGCCTCGAACTCACATGGATCCTTCTACTTCTGCTTCCCAAGTGCTGGAATTAAAATTGTGAACTCCCATGCCTGGCTTTATTTTCCTATTTTTGTTGAGATCTTTTATTTTTCCATATGAACATTAGTATGACATTTGGTTTACTGATCTTGCTGTCTGTGTTGCTGTCGTTGGTGACATCTATATTTCTAAATATGGCTTCTGCCATTTGTAATTTTGTTACCTGTTTGGACACATCCTTTTAGGAAGTCTAGTTTTTCCAAGTCAAAGTGAAAAATCTCACATTTCTTTTATTGCGTAGACCAATTCCACCACTTGGTTTACATGGGGTTCAAGTTTCTTCATCATATCAGTAACTGATTGTGCCACTGGAACTCCATCAAGTTTCTTTTGTTTACGTTTTTAGCGATCCTGCGTGACCCACGTCAGGCACCAGCCTCCCACGTTGTTAACACAGTTCTCATCACCATGTGTGCTGTTCACCTGTCAGCAGTGACTCCTATTTCAGCTCCATTACCTTCTGGGACACATGAACTATTCAAGCCAGATGGATTTCCCATGGAATGTTGCTTAAATTTTTTTTCTTTCCTGCCTGGAGTTATTTTACCAGGCCTTTACATTTTTGTTTGAGACAGGGTCTTTCAAAGTAGTTTAAGCTGGTCTAGAACTCACTCTATAGCCCAGGCTACTCTCAAATGTGCAATTCTGCTGTCCCAACTCCTGGGTGCTGAGATTATAGGTAGGTGGCACCCTGCCCAGCTCATTTTACCAATCTTCTTAGCTGTAAATGAAAATGCTGATTCTTCCTATATGATGTAATTTGTTTCAGTTCTTACTGGTATGTAGATATGTTGAGGTTATTCTATGTTATACTAATAAATTGTTATATATTATATTATTATCTCTCATTTTCTACCTTTTACTTAAAACCCCTCAAAAATAGTTTATATTTTATTTACATAGCATTCTCGAGAATTATTTTATACTCCCCACTCCCACAGCATAGGATCTCACTCCAGCCCAGGCTGACCTCAAACTCACAGTGATCCTCCTACCTTTGCCTCCTGAGTTCGAGTGCCGAGATTAAGGCATGTGCTGCCACGGCCGGCTCTAGAATTATTTTTCAAAATCAAGTCTATTTGAAGCACTATTGTTGGTGGCTGATGGAATAATGAATCTCTGCAGTTCCTCTTTTCCCATCACTAATCTGCCCTGCTCACAGTTAAAACACCTGTGTCTCTCCTTCGCTCCCTGCAATTTCCGCAGCTGGACACTATCTGCACCACTCAGACAGGGAGCTTCCTGGGGCTCCTGCAGTCTCATTTCACTCTCATCAACTCCTGGGGATGCTTCTTTGACATGCACTTTGCTCCCCTTTACTTCCCATAGACCATGCACTTCTTTCTTTTATCCACTCAAGATCTTTAATGTAAACACTTTGATAAGTTGTTTTGCTTATCATTTTTTCCACTGACCAAAAATGCTATCTTCTTCAAGAAACTTCTGACTTTTTAGCAATATGGGCCAAGGGCTTGGAGACTGGCTTGGAATGGTGGGGGATGGAAAAATATAAAGAATAAAATAGTTTTTATAGCCTGAGAAAAAAAATCCTTCCACACCAAAGTGAAGATAGGGGGCTGGAGAAATGGTTCAATGGTTAAAAGAACTTGCTTGCAAAGCCTGATGGACTGGGTTCAATTCCCTAGTACTCACATAAAGCAAGATGCACAAAGTGGCACATGTGTCTGGAATTTGCAGTGGTAAGGGGCCCTGGTGTGCCCATAGTCTCTATTTCCCTCTCTCTCTCTCTGCTTGGAAATAATTAAAGAAATATTCTTTAGAAGTGAAGATAGACTGGCCCTGAAATGTCAACACTTATACAAGCAAAGGGCAAATCTGAACATGGGGTTTGGTCATTAGTTGTCATGGGCTTACCTTGAGAAACCAGACAGGTCTAAGCAGCATGAAGTAGGAAGTAAACACTGTCAGGTGAGCTCTTGTTCCTAACTAGAAATATTGGTAAAAGTCAACATGAAGGTAGACAACATCCAGAAGGCTTAGCAGAGTGAGGACAGCACTGGACTTGAGCAGAGGATTTGGGTCTTCATAGGATGAGGGTCCCAGGTTGGACCTAAGCACTAGAGGAAAAGGTACTGGGCATCACAATAAATCACTCAATAAAGAAAAAAAAATCTGTAAGAACCCAATATCCACTAAGGAATTTAAAGATTAATCTTGTCCAGAAACAAGGTTGACTTCTTGTCTGTGTCACTAGATTCTGGCATCAGAATTTCTCCTCTCATAAAAGGAAGATTTGATCCCTAAACTGAAAATGGAGCTAAACTCCAGCCTGCAGCAGAAATCCAAGTTGCCCCAGGGATAGGGAGTGGAGGAATGAGAGAGGGTGTGGAAAGTGAGTCAGACAGGCCATTAAACCAGACTGAATGCACGGTGTTCGAAATAGACACTGGCATAGAAATTAGTCTTCACACACTTCTCCACACATGGATACCGTCAATGCTTAACTTTTAACATGTTGACCAAAATAAAAACGGCCTGCTTTACAGAAACACAAAAATGCATTTATATTTCTTTCCCAAAAATTCACTTGCTATAATCTAAGGTGAAGAATGTCTTATATGTTGAAAAATATAGTGGCAATATTGTTCTGATAATGACTGTTAGTCACATCCAAGATCAAATGGCACATTCTGGGGAGGATCAGAGGACACATCATGGATGATGGCCAGACTGTGAACCATTAGTCAGGAAACACTATTAGGATAACTGTCAGGTCTTCTGCTACGCAGCAACCATCATTGTTACAGTTAAGCGCTTGAATGTTATTCAGTGACTTCATGAGAGAATAGACCCAAATAGATCATCTTCCATTTTAAGCTATACCACATCTCACAACCAGAGCACTCCTAAACTGCTAGTTGAACACGTTCTTCCCTTTACATCAAAACTCCCACTCGATCCCTGATGCATTCTGAAACGACTCTAAATTCTCCTCTCTGAGAGATCAACTTGAACTTAAACCACTGGTTCAGTCTCCCAGGCACAGACTCCAGAGTAACTTGTTTTCGGAATATGCCACGTTTGTATAGTTGAACAAAGTACTTTTTGCCTTCTCTTAGATATCTAGCTTCTGTCCTCTTTCCAGGGCTATCTCTTTTTCTGTTTCTAATATAAAAACTTTTCCAAGAATGATACCATGAATTTTCTGCTTTCCTTCACCTTTCAGTACTTCACATCCATATGATCAGCCAAGTAACACTACCTAATCACCTGGCTCTGTTCATAGAAAATCTTGCTTTGATGGATACTTTTACCTTTTGGAGTAGGGTGACAATATTTCAGCCAGAAAGGCTTAAATGAATTTATAAGAATTGGTTTCCTGAGATAGATGTAATGCTCCATTTTTTTTTCTTGGGTACTTCTTACTGTTCTTTGGAACCTGGACCAGAAGTGGAAGTTGTTACAAGTCATAACATGAACAAAGCAATGAAAGCTCCGACTGGGATGTTGAGAGCATCACAGAGCTGCTCTACAAGCCCTTCTCTCCTTGTCTCTAGCCAGGAACTTTTCATTGTAGGAAACTAAACCCCTATTGGGTTGAATATAATAGGCTGTTAGATAATGCAGACATCTTAATAAATCTACAGTGCTCTCATATATTTAAAGTCAGTATCCAATCATAAATCAATTATTTATTCCCTTGTCATTTCATGTTTATTCATTTTCTCTCTCCAACTGAACATCATTTCCTTATAGATGCATTATAGATGCATAGCAGTGTGTCTATACAATATTACTATCTGTGATTTAGTGCAAATGCTGTTGAAACTGACTGCACGACTAGCTAATAGCTATAAAATATGACCTGTGTCCCACATGGTACCATCTAGAGAAGTATGAATTTTAAAATATTTTTTGTGACACTGGAAATCAGATTTTTGCATAGAGGGTTTTAACTATCTTTGTGACAAGATCACAGTTGAGCCAGTTACATTTCAGTTTTTAATTTTATTATATTTTACTATACTTTCAACAGCCAGTGGAAAACGGAATAAACTTGATAGGGTCAGGAAAACGTATAGGGCTTATGTAAGCTTTATTTTAGTTGAATTACTATCACGGTGTGACGGTTTGATCCAGGTGTCCCCCTCAATCTCCAGCTGATGACAGTTTGGGTATTGGAACCTTGTTGGAGGTGTGTTGATGGGGGCGGGCTTATAGCCAGCTTCCCCTTGCCAGGTTTTGGCACACTCTCCTGCTGCTGCTGTCCACCTGATGTTGGCCAGGAGGTGCTGCCCATCCTCTGCTCATGCCATCGTTTTCCCTGCCATCATGGAGCTTGCCCTCAAGTCTGTAAGCCAAAATAAACCCATTCCTCTCATCAGCTTGCTTTTGGGTTCTTTTTCACAGCAATGAGAAGGTTGACTACAGCATAGGGGATGAATGATATAACAACATGACATCACTTGAGTAATGTGTTTCCATTGTACATGGAAAGAATGTTCTTTCTTCAGCTATGGAAGAAGCCATGCTCTCACAATGGAGGAAGTGGAGACACTGAATTTCCAGGATTCTTGATGAACTATCTACATGAAGTTATCATCCTCAAAAGAACAAGTGACCGAGAAGAAAATGGCCATCCAGTCCTAAGATGAAAGAAGCCTAAGAGGTGATGACAGCACCAAGAACATCCCATATGAGACATTGCAGCCAATTTCATGTTGATATCAAATATATTGATTATTATGATTTTATAATGTTTTTAGTTTTTCTCACACAGTGTTTAGAAAAAAAGTTTGAATTTTCTAGATCAATGAATTTCTTTTATTATTAAGTAAAAATTTTATTATATTTTGGATAAATAACATAGTCTGTTTCATTTTGTTTTGTAGAACTTATTGAAGGTTCTTGTGGCCTAATACATGGCCAAGTTTTGCCAATGATTCATTGTTATTTTAAAAGAATATACATCCAGCCTGGGAAGATAGCTCAGTGGGTAAAGGTGCTTAGTACCAAAACCTGCCATCCTGGGTTCAATTCTCCAGTACCCATGTAAAGTCAGATGCACAAAGTGGTGCATGCTTCTGGAGTTCGTTTTCAGTGCCAAGAGGCCCTGGAGCACCCCCCCTCAAATAAATAAAAAATATTTTAAAAAGAATATGCATCATCAGTTCCAGAGGTGTAATATAACTATTGAGTTCATCTTGCTACATATCTTATTCAAATGAGAAGGACATCAAGCTCATATTTTAAGCAGTGCTAAACAAAGGATCTGCAGAGAACATAGTCTGCAGTAACAAGGACAGTTTGAAACTACGGGATATTTGTACAACTGTGATTAACCCTGTGATTCCAATTCTTAGAGTAAATTTAAGTTGAAAGTGAATGGAGTCTGCCTAAATATAAATAGAATTAGAATATTTAAGAGAAATTGAAATTTATACATATATACATTCATTGGCCCTCCACATAATTTACTGGGAAAAGAGTTGTATAAGTACTAGGAAGGATTTTCTTAGCAGTATTGTATATTTGTCTGACTAAACATTTGATGTTTTTCCAAAGAGATTAGCCGGGCATGGTGGTGCACGTCTGTAGTCCCGGCACTCAGGAGGCCAAGGTAGGTGGATTGCTGTGAGTGTTCCAGGCCAGCCTGTGAGTACATCATAAATTCTGGGTCAGCCTGGGCTACAATGAGACTCTACCTTGAAAAACCAAAAATAAATAATAGATAAATTAATTAAAATATACTAATCTAAATTACTTAAGGGACTTAACCCCATAAATGGAAAAGTGAAATTTATTCTATTTTAGTTGATTAGCAACTAATTAAAGATTATGCTGAAAGTTATTGCTCTTATTTTAAGTGAAATTTACTACATTTATAGATAAAAAGGCTTTTTTCTTCTTTCTGGTATTGAGGATGAAACTTCATGCCCTGGCATGATATTCAAACACTTGCTGTGGGCTACATTCCCAACCCTTTAATAAATTTTATTTTGAGACAGAGTATACTAAATTGCCCAAACAAAGAATAAATCTTGTAAAATATTTTATTTATTTATTTGTAAGCCAAGAGAGAGAGAGAGAGAGAGAGAGAGAGAGAGAGAGAGAGAGAGAGAGAATATATGATACCAGGGCCTCCTGCCCCTGCCAAAGAACTCCAGATACCTGTGCTACTTTGTGCATCTGGCTTTCTGTGGATACTGTGGAACTGAATCCAGGCTGGCAGGCTTCGCAAAAAAGTGCCTTTAACCTCTGAGCCATGTTTCCGGGCCCAAGAGAATATATTTTAGTAAATGACATGGGAGATAATGGTAGCATACACAGGTATCACAGAGTCCTTCCAACTTTTACTGAAATCAACAAAGGACTATAAAACTAGAGGTGTTCATACATAAAATGTGGACAAAAACTATATTCCACAAACTTCAAGGGATCACTGAAGAAAACCTTGAATAGAATAGCTTTGGTTGGAATCTGAGAACATGCTTGAGTTGCAAGAGCCCCAGAGAGAATATGTGAGGTTTCACTTCTTTCCTGACTTTTGTTTTTCTGTCTTAGCCTTTCTATAGTAGAAAAGTAATAGTCAACTTTTACTCCTTTCCTTCCTTCCATGATCATGATAGGGATGTAAGGTTTCTATTCCATTATTATGCCAGACTCTGAGTTGATGGCATTAAGAGGCAGGCATCTAGGAGATAAGCTGGCCCACATCACAAAGCCCTTTCCCATCCAAGAGCCTGTTTTCCAGTGTAGATCTGAGAATTTAGAAGGTGGCATATGGTTGTATTCTTGGCCTGCTCTGGATTGTAGAGTACTGGAGCAATGGAGCTTACTGGTGGAAAACATGGGAGAGACACAGCCAACAACTTTAGAATATTTTTGTTTGTTTGTTTGTTTTTTTGAGGTAGGGCCTCACTGTAGCCCAGGCTGACCTGGAATTCACTATGTAGTCTCAGGGTGGCCTTGAACTCATGGCAATCCTCCTACTTCTGGCCCCTGAGAGCTGGGATTAAAGGCATGCATCACTACACCCAGCTCAGAATATTCTTGAGCTAATGTGTGTTAGGTGTAGGTAAAAAGGAAGTCAGGCTAAGGGTCATTTGGAGGAGACTGAATAGCTCTGATGCATTGGTGATTGATGTTAATTGCAACCAATGAGAATTTGTCTCTTTGCATTATAAAATGGATATAAATCATGTATTCTCAAAAAAGTAAGACAGACTATTCCTGTAATAAGTTATAAGATAATAAATTATAAAACAATATTTTATGTCTGTAATTACTCCAAACAATGTGCAAGTCCTTTGCAATATGAGGAGGTGTCTATGTAGTTGGTTTGTTGACCTGCACAATTTGGTAGAACAATGAATCTTAGGGAATATGAAGCAGCCAATGGACACACCTGGATTCCTAAGTGCATGCGAGAATCAGCAGGTGTGATGTAAAGAGCAACTTGGGGTGACCCTGGGAGATTGGGGGATGACTGAGTACTGCAGTTGTTGAGAATTGATCTTTCAAATATCAACTAATGACTTTAAATCTATTGACTCTATTGACTTTTCATACTCTTATGTTTACTTTATGTAGACTCAGTAGATCGTAAACTCCCTGAAGGCAGGTGCATGTGTCAGTCCTCTGTGTATGCCCATCCCCTAGCATAGTGCTCAATAAGTGTTTTAATGCATGAAGGGGTAAATCTTGAGAAATCTATGGTTACCAAACTCAAAGTGCCTGCAATTTTGAAAAGGATGAGACTGTAGTTTCAGCAAAAACATCTTAAGAGGCTCACTGTACCATCTACATGTCTACAAATATATAGCCACTTTCTAAAATATGCTGAAGGCACACTGGCTTAATTGAAAAAAATTGATACATGATGTATGTATGTATGTATGTATGTATGTATGTATGTATGTATGTATTTTAAAATTTCAAGTTTTGATAAGTTTGATAAGTTGCAGTCAGCTTCCTCAAGGCTGGCAGAAAGAACCTGACCAAAAGTAGCTTGTGGGAGGAATGGGTTTATTTTGGCTTACAGACTTGAGGGGAAACTCCATGATGGCATGAGCAGAGGCTGGCCATCACCTCCTGACCAACATCAGGTGGACAACAGCAATAGGAGAGTGTGCCAAACACTGGCAAGGGGAAGCTGGCCTTACTACCCATAAGCTGACCCCCAACAACACACCTCCAACACAGGTCTAATTCCCTGATTTCCATCAGCTGGAAACCAAGCATTCAGAATAGATAAGTTTATGGGGGCCACCTGAATCAAACCAACACAGGTAGAAGTTGGGCTTCAGAAGGTCAAATGCTAATGTGAAAATATTAGGTTAGAACGAAGTAGTGACTGCTTTCTTGGATTAGGGTAGATGATGTCCACCATAATTACTGCCTGCTCACTTGACTCATTTATGTTACCTGTTAGAGCCCTAGCGGAGGATTGAGTGTGTGACCTGCTGTACCAGGTGATAACCCGGTTGAAAAAAATGAAAAGAAAATCAAGAAACAAAGACAAAAGTGCACACACCAGGAAGAAGGTGACACCTTTCCCTCCTCTTCCCAAGCCTCTAAGTCAAACTGGACATTGTGAGAGAAACGATGGTTGTAGTGGGTGATGGAAGTGTATCTGCAGTGTGGCCGATTTACAGGGAAAAGGTGATGGGCTTGAACAGTAAGAAATGGAGGAGAAAGTAGCAGAAGATCCAAATTCCATTTCTTAGAGCTGTATGGTGGTCCTTCTTGGTAAACAAGGACCATTCTTTCCCAAGACAAGGATTGCTGGTAGCGAACTCCGAGCCCAGTGGGGACGGACTCAGATTTTATGCCTTCCAAACTACCTCATGCAGCTCTCTGGTTCTTAGAAGTCAGCCAATTCAATTTACTTACATTTGGCTTCCACTTTCTACAATGCATACATTGGATGACACAATCTGTTATATTAGATTTACTCGTATTTTACAGTGACGCAGCAAAGAGCAGGCCAAATACCTTAGACAGATGAGATTTATAGCCAGTAATTAATCTTGTAAAATAATGAATTGCCACCAAAAAGGAGGAAAGAACAGATTCTTTCTCCAACAGGAAAGAAATCTAATCCATTCGTTTGATGGATGAATATTCCTTTAAACACCACACACACACACACACACACACACACACACACACACACACACACACACACAACACAGACTTGGAATCTAAAATTTTTCTTTAAGCCCCCAACAGTCACCTTCCCAAAGCACCTTGGTGGGTCCAGCTGTCAGACAGAGTGTACCTTCTCACCTTCACAATATTAGCAAGTGGCAGTGGATCTTCTGCTGAGGAAATGTGATATTCTTTCATGAGGACCTTCCAGCAGGATCACAGTTTCTATGGTTGGCAGTCTCTAGCTGACACTCGCAACCAGGTCCAGTTTGAAAGATGAGGATTTGGGATGCAGAACAGCATATTTTTCTTATTATTTTCATGCGTATTTAGCTTTTTGGAAAAAAAATAGGAAAAAGTCTCTAGAATTGAAACTCAAAAGAAGTATAAGAGCTACCCTTCTTGATTTCTCTATTTCTCACTTTCTTTTAGTATCTGATTTAAAAAGCAGAAAATTAAATATGCTCTTTCTTAGACTTGGGGAACAATATTTTTTATTTTTATTTTTGGAGGAGGAGGACGGTGTAGTAGGTTGGCTACATCTTTTCTCTATTCTCTCTTTTTCTTTCCCTCATTCCTTCTACTTTTATCCTCTCCTTTTTTTTGTTTTGAGGCAGAATTTCACTTTATAGCATTGTCTTGCCTCAAACTTGTGATAATCCTTTTGCCTCAGCCTCCTGAATTACAGATATGGGCAACCATGCCTGAAAAAGGATAGATACATATTTATATCCTCAAATGTACCCTCAACTCCTGGCTCATTATCCTCTTTATAAAATGAAGATTCCAGGCTGGAAAAATGCCTTAGCCATTAAAAGCACTTGCTTTGAAAGCCTGACAGCTCAGGTTCAAACAAGTTCCTTTAACCGCTGAGCCATCTCCCCAGCCAGCCCAGGTTCAATTCCTCAGACCTCACATAAAGCTAGATGTGCAAAAAGGTTCATATGTCTGAAGTAGGCTTGCAGTGACAAGAAGCCCTGTGCCCACTCTCTCTTTTTCTCTCCTCTCTCTCTTTCCATCTCTATTTATAAATAAATTTTAACAATTTTAAAAATAAATAAAATGAAGATCCCCACTTTTTCTGAACTGTTAATACCTTGTAGTCTCCTGTGTTGTTTTGTGTTTATTTTGCTGGCTTTTTCTTTATTCTACTGAGTTTTTCATAAACATTCAGGGAGTCCTACTTCACTGGTTTTCCTGGAAGAGCACATTCCCTGGCAGCTTGGAGTTAAAAAATGTAATGGTTGGAGCTGTTTTCCTTTTCCTTCCTCTAAAACCAAGAAACCTATTTTTCTTTCTGTGCTGAGACCATTACTAAACTATCAGATGACCAGTTGGGTCCTGAAACCAAGATATTTATAGTCTGTAAATATTTTTTCTGGTGGCAGTGGTGAAGAAGGAGGTAGTCTCCCCAATGAGGCCTGCCTTATGATTTTTATTTTTTAATATTTATTGTAATATTTAAAAGTAAAGTCATTTTTGCTGCATTGAGAGCAAAACAATTTGAGAAGTTATGGTGATCTTTATTATTGCATTTTCAAATGTTTTGGATTTGCGAATTATGCAGATTATGGGCTTTTAAGATTGTCTTCAAGGCACCACAGAGGTATTTAAAAATTAAATGAGTTTATAAATATAAACAAAATTATATTAAAAAATTGCAATTACCTTTTTTTCCTGAGTCAGTTTTTTCTCATAGCATGTAGACTTAGAATCAAAGCTATTCAGGTCTGGATAGATGGCTCAGCAGTTTCAGGTGCTTACCTGAAAATCCCAACAACCCAGGTCCCATTCCTCAGTACCCACATAAAGCCAGATGCACAAATTGGCACATACATCTGGAGTTTTTTTAAATTTATTGTCCATAATGAGTTACAACATTTAGTGGGCAAACAATGAGTTGTTATCCCCAATTCCCCGCTGCCCTCCCCTCCCCCCTCCGCTGGATAACCTCCTCCATGGGTCATCTGGATCAGTCCTTGTGACAGGGGACCATGGATAGCCTAGTATTCAGCCAGGTTCTCCTGGCCATGCCTCTGGATATTCTCCCCCACCACGGCTCTCACAATCTTTCTGCCCCCTCTTCCACATAGTTCCCTGAGTCGTGGTGGGTGAGTATTAAGGCTGCTTTAAGGTTGTGAGCTTAGGGGTCTTTGTGTCGAAATCGTTGGTTTCTGTCTCACTGGCTTATCCTGTGTTGATTTAATGGCTGTGGCTGTGGGCCCCTTGTTCATCCTGTCATTCTCTGTGGGGTTCCATTTGGATCCTCCACGATATGACTGTGGTGGCTCCTCTCTTGCCAGAATCTCAGCTATCGGCCTATGGTTGGTTGGTAGGGTTAGATGGGCCCCAGCTCTCTCACTGCATCTGCCTCCTGCGAGCGCTGGCCCTCGATAGAGACTTCCACTGGTGAGAATCCTGTCCTGGGAGGTATCTGCAGCTCAGAGCGTGACTGCAGCTTATGTCCATGACCTGGATCCCTGCTGAAAACCCTGACCCTTGTTTCCTGAGGGACTGTGGCATGTCTGCTAGTCAGCCATCTTGAACCGGAAGCCCATCTGGAGTTCTTTTACAGTGGCTATAGGCCCTGGCATATCCATTTTCTTCCCTCCTCTCTCTCTCTCTCTCTCTCTCTCTCTCTCTCTCTCTCTCTCTCTCTCTCTCTCTCTCTCCTTGAAAATAAATAACTTTTTTTGTTTTGTTTTTTTGTTTTTGTTTTTCAAGTTAGGGTCTCCCTTTCTAGTTCAGACTGACCTGGAATTCACTATGTAGTCTTATGGTGGCCTCAAACTCACAGTGATCTTCCTACCTCTGCCTCCTAAGTGCTGGGATTAAAGGCATGTGTCACCACACCCAGTTTAATAAAAATATATTTTAAATGAATCAAAGCAATCCAGAAGCCAGAGAAATTCACAATGGTTGAGCTTAATACTCCTGCATGGATGTGGCACGAGCCACTCATGTTTTTGGCCAAAGCAAGTTGAATGTCTTCAGCTGAAGTGAATGTGGCAGGGAAGAGTGTTCCTAGCAGACAAAGTCACAGCAGGTTCCAGGAGGATGTGTGTGTGTGTGTGTGTGTGTGTGTGTGTGTGTGTGTGTGTGTGTGTGTGATAATTCCTGTACAATATGGTGGAAACTAATACTTGAGACCCACAGTTCAATCTACCATGGTGATCAAAAGGAACGTCCTAAGCTGTAAATGACTTAATGTGTTCCAGTCTCTGTCCGCTCCATGATTAAATGAAGACTCAGGATAACAAACACATCCACGTTTCCTTCCTCCTTTTTGCAGTTACCTTCTCATTGCTGGGACAAAACACCTGAGCAGAAGCAATTTACAGAAGGAAAGGGTTTATTTCCGGCTTACAGTTTCAAGGGAAGCTTCATGATGGTGGAGGAAACTGGCTCACTTTGTCACACATCTACAGCACAGAGAGAGCAATGAGCAGGAGCTGGCTCTGAACACACAGGGCAGGACTCCACCCCAAGGCCTCTCCCCTGGTCACACGCTTCTCCAGCAGGGCTTCACTAGGAGGGTGCTGAGCAGAAATCTCAACCACAAACACCTGAGGGTATGAAGACATTTACATTCAAACCACCACACTCCTGTTGTGGGTGTGATATCAGGATAGGTTTTGATAAGTTACTATTTTTTTTTTTTTGGTTTTTTTGAGGTAGGGTCTTACTCTGGCCCTGGCTGACCTGGAATTCACTGTGTAGTCTCAGGGTGGCCTTGAACTCATGGTGATCCTCCTACCTCTGCCTCCCGAGTGCTGGGATTAAAGGCGTGCGCCACCATGCCCGGCCATAAATTACTATTTTTATAAGCAAAAGATTAAAAAAAAACCTAAGCAGGATAATATTCTGAACGAAAAGCATGATAAAATAGCCCATGAGTAGAAACGGACCAATCCCTCAAGTATTCAGTTTTCTCACATGTTCTTTTTCTTACTCAGTCTCTTCTGTGAATTCCAATCTTTCTTTTTTTTCTGTTCACCAAGACATAATACACTTTCTTTATTACACTTCTCTCTTTTCCCTATATTCTTTAGTATTCATTTCTCCACCCCATCCCTATTTCTTTAACTCATGGCTTCATTCAACTGCTATTATCTCTTTGCTTCATCTAGGGTGCCAAGATAAAACATGGTTCTACCTCAATTTATAAAATAAGAAAATTCTGACCCAAGCTTGTTGTTGCACACCTTTAATCCCAGCACTCAGGAGGCAGAGTGTTTTAGTCAGGGTTCTCTAGAGGAAACAGAGTTGATAGAATGGATTATAATAAAAGGGAATTTATTGGGGTAGCTACGACAGTCCAACAATAGCAGTCTGCAGGCCCACAGGTGAAGGAACCAGTAGCTGTTCAGTCCACATGGTTGGAGGCCTCATCAGTCCCAATCCAGCCCAGAAGGCCTGATGGCTCCCTTGGGAGCAGCTGCTCTTCAGAGGCGGAGGAAACTGGGTTCTGATGTCCAGAAAGGGTAGGAGAGCAGAATGTGAGTGCAAGTCATGAACAAGCACCAGCAGCCGGGGAGGAAGGAAGAGCATCTCCTTCCCCCTAAGCTTCCTTATATTAGTTTCCTTCTGGAAGACCCACCCACTGGGGGAAAGGGCTCACTCTGGAGAAGGGAACTCCTCTCTTCTCCAAAATCCCAAAAGGATTTTGTCAATCCTTCCTACAGGCAAGCCCAGAGACCCTCCCAAGATTATTATGGATTATTACATTGGTCAAATTGACAAATAAACTTAACCATCACACAGAGGTAGAAGGATCGCTGTGAGTTCAAGGCCAGCCTGAGACTACATAGTGAATTCCAGGTCAGCCTGGGCTAAAGTGAGACCCTACCTTGAAAAAAAAATCAATAACAAAAAAGAAAATTCTGTCTACTAAGGCCTTTTATAACTCTGAAATTCATGATTAATGCTTCCTAAGGAATGTAGATTTGTAAGACACACACACACACAAACACACACACATATATGTACATTGCAAGCTGGAATACAAAATAAAATAAAGTATCAGGAAAAAATAATTGCCAAGGTACATGAAATTTACTAGGAGATTATTTTAGGGAGGAATGGCAATAACACAGTTATTATCTGAAATTTCTATTTGTTTCCATCTTTTAATTTTCTTTCCCTTTTTTAGACAGACTCTCTTTTTATGGTATTTTATCTTTAGTGCTTAACTCAGTCTGTGGATCTAGGTCACATTTTCCAAAACTGTTTTGTTTCTGTTGTATATAAAATGGAATCATTTGGGGCACTTAGGTATATATCTTGGTTGATTTTTTGCTGCTCTAGCAGAATGTCATAGGCTGGGTAAATTATAAGCAAGGGAAGGTAAGTTAATTCATTGTATTGGAGGCTCAGAAGTTCAAGAGGCGACACTGAAAAGGACTTTAATACTGTGTTATACATACCATGCAGAAGGGCAAGGGAGCTTTAAAGAGATGGAAGAAATTGGGCCAAACTAATCTTTTAATTAAAGGTTTGTTTGAAATTTATTTTCAGAGATAGAGAGAGAGAGAGAGAGAGAAAGGGAGGGAGAAGTGGGTACTTCAGGGCCACTTGCCACTGAAAATTACTCCAGACACATGTACCAAACCTGGCTGTCATGCTTTGCAAGCAAGTGCCTTTAACTGCTGAGCCCACCTCTTCGACCTGGAACAGGGTCATTTAATAATGGCTTTAATCCCTTCATGAGGACAGTGCCATTTTACTTAATCATAAAGGTTTCACTTCTCAACACTGTTACCACTGTTATAATAAATTTCAACAAGTGTTTTCAAAAGGAAATTCAAATCACAGCAACGTAGAATCTAGACACAGTATCTCTACTTATCTATGTTTTTCTTCTGCTTTCTGCATCTTTAGTTACCTGCAGTCAACCACAGTCCAAAAATATTAAATGGAAAATTCCAGAAATAAACAATTCATCAGTTTGCAATTGTGTGCTGTTATGGGTAGAATGATGGTATCTTCACCCATCCTTACTCAGAATGTAAAACATCCTTTTGTTCAGTGTATTCATGTTATGCATACTATATTTCAGTTGGTTGTTTAGGAAGATTTCTCCTCATTCAGACTGACTGACTATTAAGGTATCACTGGTGATCATTGAACCCCTATTTTACTTAGTAAGGGCCATAAATAAAGTCCAAGAGCAGTGGTGATGGAAATACGGAAATGTCAAAGAGAAACCTATTTATCTGGGACCCTTTACCTTTGTCACAGTGTAATTTTTCATACACATTTACACAGAATTGTAAATCTATATATGTATATGAAATTTATTTCATCACGAATATATATTATGAAACTATATACATATGTGTACACACAAACACACACATACTATATATATATGTTTCCATGCTATTTGTAGGTTTGGTACTCCCCAGGGTTTCTAGCATTTCCTGTGGGTCTTGGAACATATGCCCTATCAGTCAGAAGAGACTACTGTGTTGAAAGGGTTTCTTCCAGAGTTTGCTTTTCTTTGTGGGCTGTTTTCCCTGGCTTGCTTGTTGTAGGCAATCTCTTCCCATAGTTCCAAGACAGTCACCAGACTTACAACCTGCCAGGGTAGCAACTTCAGCCACCAGAGCTCTGTCTGGAGCTCCAGCAATAATTTACTTCCATGGTTTATCATGGGAAGCAGCCCTGCCCCAGGGTCCCTCACAAACGACCAAAGAAAAGAAATACTTCAGCTGGTTGAGCTAGGGTCTGGTTACCTATCTCGAGAACCTGAAGGAAGGGAAGCCTTCCTTGTGAATGGCCTGGAGTGGTGACCACTTAGAAAAACAAGATTGCTGTTTCTGGAACATATGCATGATGAAAGAACATATGTGCTGTTAATTGATGAAAATAGGCTTTTGTTACTTGTATTCATTGAGTAGACATAGGATGGCTGCAAAAAATTCTTTTCTTCTTTCCTTGAAGCTTTATTATCTTAGGCTTTTGTGTTTTGTTATCTTTTCCTTCTCTCTTTCTCACTCACTGCCAATCCAATTCTCTGTTATGCTTCTTCTTTATTTTTAAATGTTATTGTTAATATTTGCAGTACTAGGGAGCAAACTCAGGGTCTTGCCCATGCTAGGCAACAATGCTACCACCGAGATACATGCCTGGTCCTTCTTTAAATACATTAACAGTATTAGTGTACAGGATGTCTCTTGACACCAGCTTTTGGACTCTTGAGGTTTGTTTAGTTTTTTTTATGATTCATTTTATATATTTATTTTTGCCTAAAGTATCTTTGTGTGTATGTACATATGGTTATTCTTTATCATATGTTATGCGTTATATTTGAAATACATTAATAATGAGAATTTTAGATGAAGCCCATAGGTTTGTAATTTCCTGCTAGTATCTTTGGGAACTTTCAGTCTTAGAACATCTAAGTTGGAATTCAACATTTCTGGGTGACTAGAACACACAAG
This sequence comes from Zapus hudsonius, assembly GCA_004024765.1. Taxonomy (NCBI): domain Eukaryota; kingdom Metazoa; phylum Chordata; class Mammalia; order Rodentia; family Dipodidae; genus Zapus; species Zapus hudsonius. The sequence goes on from PVHP010005361.1 coordinate 27,327, forward strand.
TAACAAAAACTTGGGATGCTAAATGTGTTGAAGATGGGTTCACCATGGAGCTTCCTTGACAGAGTACAGCTGGGGTGCCAACTTACTATGAGGACGAGCTCCTAGTTTACTTTGGAACCAGGGCACATGCTAGACTTGCATTTCTGTTTTCCTTTCCACAAAAGGCTCTCCCAATCCTAAGTAAATAAAACCTAAAAAATTCTTAGGTGAGCAAATGGCTCTTGGGGTGCATGTGCTTTTTATGCTCCCCTGCCTTGAGGCATTTTTGATTGGCTATTTCTCTCATTGTGTAGATAGCTCTTGGTTGCTGATATAAAAACTCATTATGTTATATTAAAAGTTTTAGTTGAACAGAAGAATCCATTCAAATAATCCAGTTTTCCATTGCTGGGTAATGAACATCATTTTTCCTGAAAGCCTTGGCTTCTGTTTCAGTGACATCATCCTTTCTTTCTGTTTCCTTCCTGTCCAGTACCTGCCGTTCTTCTGCCATTATACTTTGCGTATAGATGAATACTGCCAGAGTTAGATAATCAAACACATTTCTTAATGTGATATCTCAGCTCAGCCTCTCATGATATCTGATATGTATTGAGTTGGAGTTGGGATTGCTTCTGTTTCTCCAAAATATTATTTTAGTTCATTTGGACTCTGGAGTATTTAGGAATCTCAACGTTTTTCAAAATTTATTCATTTCTACCATCTGCCCGCATGAGAAAAAGTATAACACAACATAGGTAAAGGGCACCATATAAGTAAACAATGTCCATGAACATGTTTTCTTTACTTTCTATTTTGTAAATGGAATGTTTATCAGCTACTTTGACTTGTCGCTATTAGATAGAATGTAGACCTGAAGTTTCTCACTCCCATTTTCTCCTTGACTTGTTTACTGGCCCGCCCCTCTAGACGCTTTTAATGTCCATTCTCCCCCAAGGTTTCCTCTTTGAATTTTTGTTTCCCTATCAGGCAACCTCTTCCAGTTCTACAGTTTAAATTGTATTCCATGCATATCTGATAATCAGATTTTAGATCACTGATGTTTGTTGGCCTCTCTGATGCACTCAGCTTCCATATTGACGACAGTTAATTGATAACTATTTTTACTAGACTGTCATCCAAGTTCTAAAACTCCATGATTCCAAAACCATGTTGTATTTCTCCTCAGACATTTTTTTAGGATTATAGATTTCAGTTGTAACATCTACAACATTTATCTAGTTTTCCAAAATAAAAACTTTTTTTTGCCTCTACCATTACCAAATTCCAACATTTAACTGGTTTTCTTTCTGCTTTTCCATTTCCACTAACATTATATTGGTTTGATTTCATGTGTGTATCTATGCACAGTCTGTACTTATTATTCATAAATTCCATTTTTATACATTGGACTTCTCACTAACATTCATTTCCTGGTTCTGGAAAGATGGCTCAGCAGTTAAAGGCACTTGTTTGTACAGCCTCATGGCCTGGCTTGATTCCCAAGCATCATGTAAAGCCAGATGCACAAATTGGAGCATGTGTCTGAAGTTCCTTTGAGGTGGGACTTGGCCCTGGCACACCTATTCTTTCTCTCTCCTTGCAAATAAATAAAAATTTATTCATAACCACTCCCCCACCAAATCAGCACATAGGACACGTCCATAGTTATTTATGGACATGTGTGAAATATGAAAACTGTATTTCTAATGTGCACATTCGTAGCTGAGATCTATAAGGTGCCATGAACTTTCCATTTCCATTCTCACTCTACAAACAAAGGTCCCATTTTCCTATCGATTTAATGATAGGATTTTTTATGTTTTTGTGCTGTAGGCTTGTTGTTCACTAGCTAAAATAATTCTCAGCATAATGCTGATGTACTGCCTCATGTTCCTAGGCAAAAAAGGCTGTGATAGTCTTACTGAAAAAATAAAACATAGCCTTTGGTCTCAGCACTTGGGAGGCAGAGGTAGGAGGATCACCATGAGTTCGAGGCCACCCTGAGACTACATAGTGAATTCTAGGTCAGCCTGGGCTAGAGTGAGACCCTACCTTGAAAAAGCCAAAAATAAATTAATTAAAAAATAAAATAATAAATATGTCAACTAAGCTTTATACAGGCATGAGATATAATATTATCACTTTAGTTTGATGTTAGTGACTGGGTGTTTTAAAACAGAAATAGCAGCAATTTGTTGATTAAAAAGGATATGATCCAAAACCTTCAAGAAAATGTTGAAGAAAAAAATTTTTCTCTTAGGAGTGATGTGAAGTAATGCTAAGCTTTGGCTCATTCAGTATTCCTTGTGACTTGATAAGCATATCTATCATAAAATGAGGATCGAGTTTGTGTATATATCTAAGTATTATATAATGGCATGTGTCATATATAATGAATCATACAATATTGTGCATATATGTGTTATTCAAAGTTCTCTAGGGAACAGAGTTGATAGAGAACCTCAGAGATGCTCAGTCCATAAGGCTGGGTGTCGCAGTGCTAATCTGGCCCTGAAGGCTTGGGGATTTCTGGAGAGCAGCTGGTCTTCAGTCCATGGAAGGCTAAAGAAGCGGAGTTATGATGGCCATGAAAAATGGTACCAGCCAGCAGCACTGCTTCTTGTGTCATATCAGAAATACTAGAACAATTCAAACATCAGAGCAGCTGAAAAAAAGGAAATTCTAAAAATCAGGGTAGAAATTAATGTGATAGAAATTAAAACAACAGTATATAGAATCAGTTAAAGAATTGGTTCACTGGGCATGGTGGCCTTTAATCCCAGCACTTGGGAGGCAGAGGTACTAGGATCACTGTGAGTTCAAGGCTAACCTGAGACTACAGAGTGAGTTCCAGGTGAGCCTGGCCTAGAGTGAGACCCTACCTCCAAAACAAACAAACAAACAAAACAGTTTGTTTTTTGAAAAAATAAGCAAGTTATAATAAGCAAGTTAATCCCAGCACTCAGGAGGCAGAAGTAGGAGGATTGCCGTGAATTCAAGACCACCTAAAACTCCCTCGTGAATTCCAGGACAGCCTGGGCTAGAGTGAGACTCTACCTAAAAAAAAAAAAAGAAGAAGAAGAAGAAGAAGAAGAAGAAGAAAGAAAGAAAGAAAGAAAGAAAGAAAGAAAGGAAAAGAAGAAGAAAAAGAAAAGAAAGAAGCAAGATTGATAACTTCCTAGTCAAATGAAGAGAGTAAGAAGCCCCAGACTAATAAAATTATAGCCCCAAAGGGGAGCTCACTATAGATTCCATTAAAATCCCAGGAATCATCAGGGAATAATTTTAAAAGTTATATTCCAAAAACTTAAAAATCTAGAAGAAATGATTAAATTCCTAGACACATATTACCTGACAAAATTAATCAACAGCATATAAACAGTGTAAACAGATGCATGCCAGCCAACAGGATAGAACAGTAAGAAAATGTCTCCCATCAAAGAAAAATATCAACACTCTCCAAACCATTACACAAACTAGAAAGAACACTATAAAACTCATCCATTGAATCCAGCATTACCCTGACATCCAAACTGCACAATCACACACCTAAAAAGTAAAATAATGGACCAATTTCCATTATGCATGTAGACACACACAAAAAAAAGTCTGGCAAACCAAATTTAAGAACACATTAAGACCCCCCCCACACACACACACGAAGATAAAGATCACATACAACCACTAAGTTAAACATTTCACTGATGCAATATTGGTTAGACACATGCAAATTAGTAAGTGTACAACAGCACATAGACTAAATAACAAAACACCATCATCTCAACATATACAGACATGGTCTGCAACAAAAAAAAATTTTACTTCCAAATAAAAGCCCTGAAACCAGTAACAGAAGGAACATGACTCATAAAAGGAAAGACTAGCCCGGTGTGTTGTTGAACACCTTTAATCCCAGCACTCAGCACTCAGCACTCTTGGGACGGTAAAGTGAGTTCCAGGGCAGCCTGGGCAAGAGTGAGACCTTTCCTTAAAAATACAAAAAAAAAAGTAGTAAAGACTACATGAACACACCTACAGCCAGGGACAAAATAACCTTTCCACTAAATTATGGAACAAAACAATGGTGCCCACGCTTTCCCCTCTCGTTCAATGTTTCTTAGCTAGGGACAAGAGAAAGAAATGCAAAGGAAACAAACAGGAGAGGAAGAAATCAAACCTTTGCTATTTGCAAACAGCTTGAGCCTAAACCTAAAAAATCCTAAAGATTCCAGTAGCAAGCTCTTAACCCAATGAGTACTTTCCAGAAATAGCAGGTTACAAAAACAATTACAGGGCTGGAGAGATGGCTCAGTGGTTAAGGCACTTGCCTCCAGTGCCTAAGGCCCTGGATTCAATTCCCCAGGACCCACATAAGCCAGAACCACAAGGTGGTGGCCCTGGTTCTCTCTCTCTCTCTCTCTCTCTCTCTCTCTCTCGCTCTCTCTCTCTCTCTCTCTCTGCTTGAAAATGAATAAATAAGATAAAAAAACAATTACAAAAATCATTAGCTTTTCCAAAAGTATAACAATAATAAACATGTGCATACATGTGCACACACCACACAGATGTACACATGCAAAAATACGAATATCACCTAGATATAAACATGAGATGATCAACCTCTACTATAAAAACTTAACGACATCAAGAAAAAAGTTCAAGTAGACACTAGAGATAGATGGAGAGACCGCCTATGCTCATGTGTTGGCAGAATTCATATTGGGGAAATGGTTGAAGTACTTGGAACAACCTCTAGATTGAACGAAATCCCTATCTAAATTCCAAGGAATGGAATGCATATGATAAGAAAGCAGAATGAGGCACTATCTGACTATCTGGGGAAGGAAAGGAAACAGCCAGAGTGGGAAGGGGGTAGAGGAGGGGTCGGGGTAGAAAACTGGGGAAAGAGGAATGGCTGAGAAAAAAGCATAGTGACACACAAGTATCTAAGTTCTCTTGTCACTAGTTTGTATGCTAATGTGACTTTTTTAGCTTTAAAAGTTGCATGAAAATCAAAGAGTACTAAAATCAGAGACCTCAGATACTATTGTATTTAGATTTGTTGCTTATCACTTTCCAGTTGGAATGATTATAGGGGAAAATATTTGTTTCCCTTTTATTACTGTACTCAGTAGTTATAATAGTGCCAGTATGGACTCCAATAAATGTTTGTTTAATGACCGAAGGGAAACACAGGAAGACAAAGCAATGAAATGGATTTCCATGTCTTTAACTTTGCTGTCTTGAAAAGTCACTGAATCTAAATTAAAGGGTTTTTTCTCAAAGAAGAAAAATCTACAAGGAAGGAATAATAAGAGAAAGGAGAATGACTGTACACCCTCCACTCTTCATTTCTCTAGCAATTTACTTCTTGGCAAAATAAAGACACTCTTCCCACCAGGAAATCTGATTAGTCTAGTAAAAATAATTAAATAAATTATATTGTTTCCCTAGTCAGTATCTCCATCAGTATGCTTATGGGATCTATTTTTACCATACAGTAAAGTTCAAGTTGACAAACATTACCCAAGTGCTAAAAGTTTTGAAACAGTTTTTTATCTCTTACTTCTCCATACAAGGAACTTTCCAGAAATTACTAAATGCCAAGAAAAATTCTTAGAGGAGAAATACTAAGATAAAACAAACAGAGAAAAGCTACTTGGAAGAAAAACAGACTATGATAAGAAAGAATGTAAAATGAAAAGTCAGGTGGTTTTTTTTTTTAAATAAGAAGAACTATGAAAAACCCATTAGATGACTTGGAAGATAAAGTTGAGGGAATAGTCCAGAAAGTAGTAGGGAAAAGATGACAAAGAGAAGAGAAACAGAGAGAAATATACAGGAAAATTAGAGGAATGCCTTAAAATGCCCAATATTTAAATAAAAGCCAGGAATTAAAATAGAAAGTAGAGAAAATGAGTGGGGAAATTATCCATAAAGTTAGAATATTTCCAGAAATGAAAGACATAAATTTTCTGGTTTATATGGACAATCCGTTCCTAGAATATTCAATAAAAAAAACCCTACATCGATGTACTTTCAATGAAATTTCAGACCTGTAAGCTTGCAGGAATGAGCTGTAGATAGGAGTCTAACAAAAAATCATTAAAATGGCTGGGCATGGTGGCACATACCTTTAGTCCCATCACTGGGAGGCAGAGGTAGGAGGATAGCTATGATTTTAAGGCTACCCTGATACTACATAGTGAATTCCAAGATAGTCTGGACTAGAGTGAGACTCTACCTTGAAAAACCTACACACACACACACACACACACACACACACACACACACACACACATATGTAATCAGTAAAGAGGCTGAAGAGATGGCTTAGGGGTTAAGGTGCTTGCCTGCAAAGCCTAATGACCTGGGTTTGATTTCCCAGTTACGATGTAAAGCCAGACACACAGTTGCACATGTTTCTGGCATCTGTTTGAAGTGGTTGCAGTGGCTGGAGGCACTGGCATGTCCTTTCTCTCTCTCTCTCTCTCTCTCTCTCTCTCTCTCTCTCTCTCTCTCTCTCTCTCTCTCCTGGCAAATGAATAAATAAAAAAATTTAAAAATCAGTAAAGATAAAATATTCCTTGATGACTGGTAGTTTGAATGTATGTCCCCCATAGACTCAGGTATTTTTTTCAAAGCTTGTTAACTTGTATCTTCAGCCATCTGGCTGGAGGAGGTGTCACTGCAGGCAGATCTGCTTTACAGCCCAAAGGTGTCAGAGAGCACTGTGAGCTCTGGGGTCCTGCGTGCTGCAGGTCTGGGCTTTCTGCTTCTGGTTTTCGCTGGGTGTTTGGTTGTTTCTCTTTGCTTGGATGTATAGAGAAACAGCTTCTTTCACCATACACGAATCTTTCCCCTGTATCTGTAAGCTCAAAATAAACCCCTTTCTTCCTTCAACTGTGTGTGGTTTGGAAGTTCATCCTAGTAATGTAAAGCTGGCTATAGTAATCCACTCTAAGCTGACACAAAAATAACCCAAAGTGCTACATGAAAATGATTTTGATCTCAAACTTCATACTCAACCAGTCAATTGTGAGGACAGAATAAGGACAATTTTATACTCACAGTTTCAAAATGTTTGCTCCTATATCAAAGTATTCAGTAAACTTCTCTAGAATGTTTTACACCACAGTGAATGTCTGTCTAGGAAAGAGATGGTCATGAAATAAGTCTATAGAGGTGAGAGGGTAAAAGACTCTCCAGGAAGATGGGGAGAGGCATCCTAGAATGATGACTGTCAATCAGTCACAGCTGAAACATGCTAGAGTCTTCAGAAAGGAATTAAATGGGGGGGGAGGGAGAAGAGAAGCCAAAAGAATCAGAAGGTAGGGCTCTCTGGAGAAAGCTAAGGAGCCAGCCAGAGGGGGAGAGTAGGTATGGGGGTAAGACAGCCTAGGATGAGGGGCACATTCCAAACATAAGGGCATCTGTTTGAAGATATTAATAAAATCCATGACTTTGTATGCTAACTAAAAAATAGTAATTTATAAAAATTGACAATTTCCATAAATCCCTCCTCTTTCCAATTGGTTTCTCTTCTATTTCGATGCCATCATTTTTTCCTCCTATTGTGCAGGGTCTTACAATCTAGTTCTAGTGGGCAACCAGGAGCCTTAACAATAGCCCGTAATGTTTTGGGAGTATCAGGGGGACCTCTCTGTCCAACAACTGGCTGGAAGGCATTCCACTCTTGGCATTGAATTTTTTTCTAATAGCAATCTATGGCCTCTGGGCACAACATTATCTGCCTCCACAAGATACTTCTACCCAAACTCTCTCGTTTTTAACTCACATAAAAAATAGTAATTTATAAAAGATTCTCGTTCGGCTGAATAGAAGAAAATTTGGGATTAATTTAAAGTAAACATAGAAAAGTCTGCACAGGTGATAATTTTAGTATCAAATATCAATTTTTTAAGTTAAGGGAGACTTAATTAGATTAAGAGAAGGAAAGAAGAAAGAGTATGAGAATGCAGGAGAGGGTAAAGCCCACACAGAGACCCATATTGCTGTCACTAATAGGTTCTGAATGGGGGCTGAGCTAACAATCCACAATGCCATGTTCAGGTTTAATCCTTCCAAGATTCTTAATTTTAGGAAAATCAAACTTCTCACTAGGGCAGAACTCAGGTTGTTTATGGAAAAACCAATCTAGGGAACTTTAGTCAAGAGATAAAGAGATTATTCTTTGATCTCTAGCAAAGTGAAGATTACAAGGGCACGCTTAAAGACAACCCCCTGCTTTTACTTTTGGAGGCCCAATCACCCTAAACTGCCTCAATCCCCCCTCTGAAGAAGCAACAGCTACCAATATACTTTATCCCCTATTCCTCTGCTAGTCCACATAAAGTTATAATAATTCCAGAGAAAACAAATTGATGTTGAAGAAAACAATTATAGCCACAGCTTACTGTATGACTCAGCTCTGAATAACATGCTTAGTCATAATAATAAAAACACTTAATATTGATCTAACTATATTTGAAGGATGCAAGGATGGTGTGTTGGCAGAAATCAGGGGAAAAAGTAATATATTTTCATTTTGTGGAGTGGCAAATCAATGGATAATACCTATATCTGCCATGCTGAGTCACTCACTGAATGTCATGGATATGAAATTTATCAGGGAGGAGATGTTACACAGTTGCAAGAGGAGCTGAGGAAGTGATTTAGAAGGATTAGATCAGAAAAGCCAAACATTCGAGATCCAAATGTGCACCGCCACCATAGTGTGGTGACATCCGAGGAATTCATGGCGAGCACTAATGAAAGCTTTGGACTGTACAGTTGGTCTCTAGTGATGGTCCTGGTGGCCCCCATTTCATATAAATTTTTCGTTTAGTCAAATGTAACCCAAATTCAGTATACAATATGCAGGAGATCTGTGGCATACAGTTCCCACCACAGCCTAGCTGACACAGTATAAGACCATAACAGACATGTACTGTGACAACCTTGCCTGTGATTCACACCTCTTAGCCACACTTAATTTTCAAAGACAGAGGTGAGTTTGTGCTTAGATATAATATTGAGAACCTTGTCCACACAAGAGTTAAAGGCCAGTCTGGGACCACAGAGTGAGTTCAGGTCAGCTTGGGCTACAGTGAGACCCTATCTCAGAGAAACAAACAATCAGAAGACACCCAAATCTCACATGCCCCTGTATTTGTCCTGGGGTAATTCATTGAGTTGAGTCACACTATTTCATGCTCAAATTTACTTATATGTTCATTCCGTTATTTATTTTGTTTTCTTTGAGACAGGAGGTCTGTAGCCATACATATTGAAGGTATGTACCACCATGCCTGATTGATATAAGGCTAAGTAAGTGGAATATAACTGATATACTTCATGGAAGCTAGAAGAGGAATAAAGAGAAAAATAGTAATTAAAAAAGTTAATATTGATTTTTTAAAATTTATTATTTAGGGGAGAGCATGAACACAGACCCTCCCCCCCAACCACAAATTATGCAGTCACGTTTCCTGCATTTGGGGAAATCACAGGGGTTAGCACATCCAGAATGCAATGGATAAGCCTCACCCTGGGAAAACCACCTTCATCATCATGCTATCTGGACCTCCCAGGTAAGTATTTAATATTGACTTTTTATGTTCAGATCAAATCAAAGAACTAATGATGGATATTTTAATCTGTGTTTTTGCAACTAGTAATATGATTGTAGTGGGCACATTGGGCAACCAAATAATGCCTTACTTGATCTGTGTGACAGGAAAATGTTAGTGTGAAGTATGACTTGACTTACCACAACACAGAGTCCTAGCCAGGCTTGAGCCAGCTCACAGCTCCAGAGTTTCTTGTAGGAGGAGGTCAAGTCTTGAACAAGAGTCTTCACTCTAAATCTTTCACCAGCCTGCCTCAGAAGAACTGAGGGCCATTTCCTTAGATGAGTATGTTTCTGGGAAGGGGAAATATCCAGGCCTTTTGGGACTAGTGGATACTAACTCTAAGCTGACATTAATTTCTCGGTGCCCCAAATATCATTGTGGTCTACCAGAAAGGGGATTATAATGATTTTATGCTCAATGGAGTTTAGACTTAGATCTCTCCCCATGGGCTTAGACAATTTCCAAGCCCATCCCATATTTACTTCACCAATTTTTGCATGAATAGATATTTTTAGAAGCTAGAAGAGCCTCCACATTGTTTTTCTGACCCATGTATTTTTTCTTTTATCTTTAAAATCTTTTTCTATATTGGTCAAAGATTAAAGTGGATTACAGAAATACATATAATACTACAAAGTTAAATGCATTAAGAATAGGTTATAAAAATATAGTAAAGGGAAATAAGACTTGAAATATAAAATGGAGCAAGAAATGACAATCACACATATAATATCTGCCACAAACTCTCATATATTTGCTGAGGATGTCATAAATCCACTCAGGTACTAACACAACTCACTATAGCCATAAAGAGATAAGTCAAGCATTTAATAGAGATATATTTTGTATACGAGTACTGGGATAAGTTCTGGGTAGAATGTTTCCTGCTTTTAGGGTTACCTGTGCTATTGTTGATCTCAGCTGTTTCACAAACAGATTAGCTATGGTTCAAACAGAGAAAAAAGATATCCTATTCCTACTACCAAAAAGTGAGCCTAATTGTTAAATGCTCAAGAATCTTCATGTATCTTTTGTAGACACAGTAACCCTTCCTTCCAACCACCACATTCACACACAAAAAGAATTGAAAACATTACTTTAGATCAAAAGAGTCTGGGTCATAGGAGATTATCTACAGAAAATGATTGTAAAACTTCAGGTCACATTTTGAATTTGTTCTGTTTCACCCAGTCTGATTGGGATTTCCTTTGGGTTAACAAGCCTGCATCCTGGATGTCTTCCAGGAGATGAAGAACACATCAAGAAACAGGCCTTATCACCAGTGTGCAATAGAGTTCTCAAGTGGCAGGACCCAGTATCCACATTTGGAGGAGTCAAATATTTACACATTTTTCAAATGTTAAATAAATGATTATGATGTGACTTTTCAAAATAACAAATTAGGCTGGAGAGGGACACAGCCATGACCTTAGTGAAGATTTTTCTTATTAATTACTTCATGCAAAATATAACACATTAACATGCATTATCTCATGCAGCTAGCCAATAAACATTCAACTTATATTTAAAATGATAAAAAAACTAAAACTACCAATATTGACAAAAAGCCATAATTTGTTCCAAGGCAATTATATAATAAATTATGGCCTGGAAGACTCTACAGAGCATCAACAAATATCAACAATGAATAAAGGCACTGTGGGAAATTTTAGGTTTGAAAATGTGAATATCTGATAACATAAAAGATAAGTGAACTCTAAATTGATTAGATAATGAAAACAAGAATAAGTTCCAAGGCCAACCAAATCTGTGAACATAAATACTTCAGATTTCAAAAAAAAAGTTAAATATATTTTATTTTACCCTCATTGTTTAGTCATGAAGTCATTAACATTCTCTGGTTGTTTTTATTAAAACTCTGGGCTAGCTTAGCTGTCTGCTGCATGGAAGGGTAAAGAGAATACCATGAGAAAGAGCTTTGACAAATGTCACCTTTATGCAGCTATCGAGGTCACCATTAGCAAAGTTCACTATATTCCAATATTAGAACTTTCTATACAGTCATAAGCATCAAAGCAAAACAAAAAGACAAGTAATTCAACTGGATTACACCTTATAATACCTAGTGGCATGTTTGTGTTCTCCAGAGTAAAAGAAGCTAAGAACATGGTAGAAAAGGCAGCAAGTGGTATCTTTAGAGAGTTCATGGAAAAGGACACACAAAAGCTTAAAAACAGTAGAGGCACACTGTGACACTTAAAAGAAAAGAAATATGATCAAAACTTAACTGTGAAACAATTTTTTAAAAATTGTTATTTATTTTCAGAGAGATCAAGAAAGTAGGAGGGAGGAAGGGAGGGAGGGAGGGAGGGAAGGAGGGAGGGAGAAAGGGAGAGAAAGAGAGAGAGAGAGAGAGAGAGAGAGAGAGAGAGAGAGAGAGAGAGAGAGAGAGAGAGACTGTCTCTAGCCACTAAAAAGGAACTCCAAATGCATGGGCCACTTTGTATATCTGGCTTTATGTGGGCACTGGGGAATTAGACCCAGGTTGTTAGGTTTTTAGTCAAGCACCTTAACCACTGATCCATCTCTCCATCCCCCTGTGAAACCATTTATTTCTGCCAATGAGAATAAAATGTTTAAAAAATATTTTCTAGGAAAAGAAAAGAGCATTGGCTAGTATCATAGGGAGACAGGCATTTGCCCACATTGTAACATGACAGACTGGAATTTGTAGAAGCACATACATATTACACAGTACACACAAGTATACCAACTGTGTGATCCAACTTTCCTACTTTTAAGACTTTATAATGTAAAATAGTAAAACTTTGGGTTTTGAGTTTTTTTTTTTGAGGTAGTGGCTTGCTCTAGCCCAGGTTGACCTGGAATTCATTATGTAGTCTCTGGCTGGCCTCGAACTCATGGTGGTCCTCCTACTTAAGCAGGGAGCTGAAAGATGAAAAGCTGTGTGGTCCATGAAAGAAGTAATCACTATGAACTGAGGCTGAATGAACTCTAATACATTTAACAATATCAAGGTGCAAATTAGAGAACACAGTATTCAACTAGCTACAATAAAGAATACGGGCTGGAGAGGTGGCTCAGCAGTGTGGTGCTTGCCTGCAAAGTCTAATGACCTGAGTTCAATTCTTCAGTACACAGGTTAAGCCAGATGCACAAGGTGGCGCATGCATGTGGAGTCTGTTAGCTGCAGCTAGATCTCTGAAGTGCCCATTCTCTCTCTCTCCTATCCCTCTCTGCTTGCAAGTAAATACATAAAAAGATTTTAAAAAATATAAGAATGTGCATAAAGAGAGATAAGAACAAATGTATATGTGCAAATGCAGATATAGATTCATGATTGGCAAACACAAATATCTTATTGATAAGATATTTTCTCTCTGTAAGTCTTCTCAAAACCAGGAAGTTACAAGAATAACTCTCTCCAAGAAGAGATCTGACTGCCTGGGTATGAGAGATACTAAGGTCTTCCATGAACTGAAAGCTTAGGCGATCCGAATAAATGAATCATGCTTCAGATCAGTACAACACAAACATCTTGCCTCCCTCCTACCCTCAGTTCTTCTCTGTCACCAGTGAGTGGTGTAGAGTCACCTTATCAGTATGCTTCTTTGTAAACAGACACTGGGCACATGACTATTTACAAAGCTAGTTTAATGAAACCACCACATAAAAGTTTGAAGAAAAAGTGCGTTGAGTCTCCAAATGGAGAGAATGCGAACTATGAGCCTCAGCAGCACTCATGGTCTGAAACAGAGATATGAGATTGGAGTTAATGACAGTTTAGGATTCCCTGGGGTTGTATTTTTTAGAAAAAAGGGTATTCCTGGTTTGTTGAATTCAAGAAAAAAATATTAAGTAAATGGCAGGAAAAACCCTACATCACAAATAAATTTGCACTCAAGACTTCAGTGAGACTTCAGTGTAGAACTAAGTGCAGAAAGACCAACAGAAAGTTAAAGAAGAAATTAGGCATCTTTTATTCCAGAATTTATCCTTGTCTTCTTATAAACATTGCAAATTAAGGCCAGGTTTGGTGGGGCATGCCTTTGATCCCAGCACTTGGGAGGCAGAGAGGTAGGCAGATTGCCATGAGTTTGAGGCCACCCTGAGACTGTACAGTGAATTCCAGGTCAGCCTGAGCTAGAGCAAGACCCTAGCTTAAAAAAAATAAAAATGAATGAACAACAAGAGAAACATTACAAATTAGCCAATTTTCTGCACCAGTACAATTCTTAAATTATTTAAAAAATATTTATTAATTTTTTAATTCCAAGGAATCTCTCTCTGAGAGGGAGGGAGGGAGGGAAGGAGGGAGGGAAGGAGGGAGGAAGGGAGGAAGGGATGGATGGAGGGAGAGAAAGAGAGAGAGAGAGAGAGAGAGAGAGAGAGAGAGAGAGAAAGAGAAATAGGCACACCAGGGCTTCCAGCCACTAAAAATGAACTCCAGATGCATGCATGGCTTTAAGTGGGTACTGGGGAATCAAACCCAGGTTGCTAGGTTTTACAGGCAAATGCCTTTTAACAGCTGAACCATCTATCCAGCCCTAAATTATGTTTTTATTTTTTAAAATATTTTAGTTATTTAATATACAAGCACAGAGGAGAGAGAGAGAGAGAGAGAGAGAGAGAGAGAGAGAGAGAGAGAGAGAGAGAGAGAGAGAATATGAATGGGCATGCCAGGGTCTCCAGCCGCTGCAAAAAATTCCAGATGCATGTGCATCTGTCTTTATGTGGGTACCATGGAATCAAACCCTGGTTGTTAGGCTTTGCAGGCAAGCACCTTAACCACTAGGCAATCTTTCCTGCCCCTAAATTATTTTTTCATGCACTGAATCAATCAAGATGCTCACTCTACTGAAAAATGCCTCCAGTTAAGACAGTGTCAGCTGCATAAGCTTGAGATAGGTTGAAGGAGAGGTTTCCAGTGGTCTATTCATTTAAGTACAGTTGGAAGTGGTCTGGGGAGAATCCATCACTAATGAATATGGCATTGTATGGTCAGAAACCATAGAAAACTTCTCAACAGCAATAACAAAAGATAGATGTCAAGTTGGTTCTAAACTAGAACCTGGTAGAGGTGAAAGAGAACTTGGTCTAATTTCCTAAAAATACTGCCAAGGAAAACAAGATCCAGAGAACTGCTTTAAGTGACCCAGGTAGTTAACAGCACAGCTCAGATTTAAGCTTAGTTTTGCCTTTACATATTTTATCAAACACTGATGAAACTACTGAACTTGAGGGGGGTCTCAGAGCCATTCAGGAAAGCAGAGAGCTTATTTAGGGAAGACTTTTCATACATACTCCTTTATAAATGCAATCCACTAGCTATGGTTATGTGAGCATATTGGAGAGAAAGTGGTTATTTCTAGAAATATCAAGCCATTATAGCAGATGCTGGACCACTCCCTATGCAGAAATGTTACCAGTGGCTCCCAATTCTGTGATAAAATCAAGGATTTAGAAAGCTGATATGCATTGCTTCTGTAATGTGTTGGTCAACTCTGTGCCCTGTGGGCCAGTCTCATCCCAGGGCTTGGTTTTCTTATCAATGAAATGGTGACTTCATCTGAGAATCACTTAGGTGTTCTCAGGCAATCATAAAGAGAACAAAATTCCTGACATATATGTGCTACTGTGTAATAGTGGTGTTTGCCAACCAGCTAGAGATAGGCAGTAATGGGATAAGTAATGAACCTGGCGACTTTAACCTATGTTTTATTGTTTCTATAAGGTTGTCTCAGCTCAAAGTTTCAAACATTTGCAGAAGCTGAAGGAACAGAAAAAAGGCATTCAAATGTCTAAAATGCTTTTTTTTTGCATGTTTCATTTCTTTTTTTTTTATTGTCCATAATGAGTTACAATATTTAGTGGGCAAACAATGAGTTGTTATCCCCAATTCCCCGCTGCTCTCCCCTCCCCACTCCGCTGGATAACCTCCTCCGTGGGTCGTCTGGATCAGTCCTTGTGACAGGCTAAAATGCTTTATAAAGCCAGGTGTGGTGGTGAATGTCTGTAAGCCTAGTACTTGGGAGGTGAAGGCAGGAGGATCAGGAGTTCAAGACCAGTTCTGGCTATATGAGAACCTGCTTCAAAAAACAAAATAGTAGCATGGATTCTTTTGCCAAAGATAAAATATTTTATATCCTACTCTGGTGTGTGTAGGGCCAACTTGATCTGAATAAAATCTGTAGCATCAAGTGCGTTTACTGTGTAACGAATGATTCTTTAAGTACCCCAACTCAAAGTTTAATTCAGAAGACATTGGAAGTGAGAGGAGATGAGGTTTAAGAATAAAAGAATAGTTACCAGTTTTTTGAGTCTTGCAAACAAGGCATCACACATTTTTTATGTGTTTCCCGGAGGAGAAACATTCAATAAATAACAGCTGTGAGGATAGCAAAAGCTGTTGGAAATGCTCCTCTAAACTGAGTGTGCCTTTTAACTTCAGCCTTGCTCTCAGATCATCTCTCTATACAACATGGGCAAGATTTAAATTAAAAAGGTGGCAGAGGTGGGTCCTCTTGCAGGAATGTGGCTCATGTTTAAATTCTGCTTGTCAGAAGCAGCGGTCCCAGCCCAGAGCTTGGGAATGAAAGTCTAGAAGGCACGATCAATCCCTTCTGAGATCATCCCACAAGAAGGTTTGGCGGTGAGGTTGGAGCCCACCCCAGCGCCACAGTGAGGCTCCTTCAGTGGGGCTGCATACCCAGACAGGGCCAGGAGGTGTCTTCCACCCTAGCGACTCTTCCTTTTAACGAACCCTCTGGGAAAGCCTGGAGAGGATTTTTCCAGAAGTGAGGCTTGCTAGAGGCAGTCAGCGCTCTTTAGGACCTCAGGGAAACCCGAGTGATTCTGGCTTTAGGACCCAGCAACTCCGAGGCAGCTTGGATTGAGATGCCTTGAACTGCAGCACCACCTACTTATAGAAGCATCCTGAGCCCGAAATCGTCCGCATCTCCCTTGGAAATTGCGCTCGCCACATCCCTTCGGGCTCCCGGGAGCGTTCCGTCTCCCCGGTCGGGGCCTGGGAGAAAGCTTCGCGGGGAAGTGGCGCTGGACAGTGCGGGAAAGCGGCTCCCGGGGCTCGGCTCGGGCGGCGGGAGGTCAAGCGGGGACCGCTCTCCCGGGCCGGCGGGCGGAGGCGCAGCATCCCCGCGGCTGCGGCCGCGCTGGCCCCGGCGCGCTCCTGCCCGGCGCCGCCCGCCCCGAGGACCCGCTCGGTCCGCCGACCTGCGCGGCCGCCGCAATCCCTGCGCTGCCAGGAGCTCCGGGCCGGCCGGCGGGCGGGCAGGCGGGCGTCGGGCAAACTTTTCCCGAGCCCACGTGCTAACGAAGCGGCTCGCTTTCCCGAGCCCGGGATGGAGCACCGCGCCTAGGCACACCGGGCCAGCTGACACCCACGCGCGCACGGTAGGCGACCCACACCTGGATGCTGCGGGGCGCAAAGGTCCTAGAGCTGGTTTTTAATTGATTTGTTAAAACCCTTTGCTCCTAGTGCCCAGCCCGCCGCCCAGCCCCTGCACGATGCCCTTTCCCCGGGTCAGAACCCCCAGCTGGGCAGAAATTGCTAATTCACCGATGATCAGCGTCCTCCCCACGCCGCCCGCAGCTGTGCCCACGGCATCCCGCTGCTCCGCGGCGCTCGCACCCTCCTTCCCTCCGGTCTTTAAATTGGGACGCGCGAAGGCGCAGGTTCCTCCTCGGGGCTTCTCTCGGTCCGGTCTCCCCACTCACCCACCCCGCTTCTCTCTCTTCGCTTCCCAGGTTCAAGGCCAAGAGATGCTCATCGCGCCCCACTGACCCCTGCAGCGACGGCTAGTGGCGTCGAGTCCGAGCGTCCCCCGCCGCGCGAGCAGCGCGGTCTCCGTGCAGAACCCCGACTTTGAGAGGCGTCTCTCAGGCCCCACCGCCCAGATGCAGTTTCGCCTCTTCTCCTTTGCGCTCGTCATTCTGAACTGTATGGATTACAGCCAGTGCCAAGGCAACCGATGGAGACGCAGCAAGCGAGGTGGGTCGCGCCCAGCTGAAGGTGCGTGGGGTCCGGGAGTGGGTTTGGGTGTGAGAGTGGCTCACACCTGGGTTTTAGGGACTCAGGTGGGCGGGATTGTGCTCTATATCCCAACTCTTATGGGCCACAACGCCCCACTTTGGGAGTCTCGGAATTCTGCCAAATGCGCTCTGTTCTGTCCGTTGAGCCTGAGCGATGCGCCGGGAGGGATCCTGGCTTCTTAGCGCTCGGGGCTACGAACTACGCGTGGGGCGCACCAGGTGCCTCCGCTCCTGAACGGGTCCCTCCGTGGCACCTCTTACGTGACATCCAGCTTCTGGTCCTCTCTTCTTTTGTCTCTTGACCATCTTCTCCAAAGCATGTTAGTTTCTATCTAACCCACCTACGTGCGCGCCAAATCTTGGCTTCAGATCGCTTTAGAGGTGACCCGGTATGTGGGCTGTTTTTTTTTTGGGGGGGGAGATGTTTGGGGAGTTGCTTAAAGACTGTCAAGTTAAGCGGGAGAACCTGCATTTCCTGAGTAAGAACAACACTAGTCTCTTTTTCTGAAACCTGAGACAAGAAGGGAACTTTATGAATTAAGCAGCAACTCCGGCTTTCTGGGGGGGTGTACCTCCCTGCAGGGTGAATGGTTTTAACAATGGGCCCCATCACTCCTGGGTCTGCTTTTCCCCAAAGCGGTAATTTCCAAGGAGGGTTTTGTGCTCAACGAAGTTCACTTGTGGCTTTTCAATCTCTCGCTTCTCCATCATTTGCGTGAATCTCGGAGAAGGTGGATGGAAGCCTGTGGAAAGCTAGTTTCAGGGAACTAGCCTTTAGTGAAGTGCGGAGATTTCTGCATTCCTGTCTTCCAGTCGGGCTGGGCTGCAGTTAAGCCAACTGCATTTTCGAGTCTGTGCAGCTAGACACAATGAAGTCTTCTGGGGGGATTTAAACATAAACCACACCACACCCGCATACGCGTTGAATTACTCGCCCAGGGACTGAACGCTGCAGTCCCTTGCAGGCACCTGGTGAGAGTTAGTGATCTCGGCCCAACAGTTCCGACTTTTGCGCAGTTGGAATTTGTCACTAGGTTCATAGACCTTAGTCCTCCCCGCCCCTTCCCCCAGGATATAAACATCTTGACCTGTGATGTGATTTGTTTACAACTAATTATTTAGAATCTCTGGCCCTACATTTTAGCTTTTGGAGACACACCCGCCCCCCTTTTAAATGACCTTTTGGATGTCATTAAGCTCTTCTCACCTTGGCTAAATAGAAGTTGGCCTATTCCTAGATGGAGCTTTGGGTTTCTGGTGTGGGACTTGTGAAGAAGCCTCTGCTTTCTATTGTGGCTTAGGAACAAGGATACAAAACCAACTCCCACAGCTGTCTCTCTCTCCCTCTCTCTCTCTCTCTCTCTCTCTCTCTCTCTCTCTCTCTCACTCTTTCTCTTTCTCTTTCATTTTTCACTTTTGAAAAATGTTATTAGCAGAGATTATTTCATAATAATACTGAGGCACAATTTCCTCCCAGAGCCAGTGAGTTTCTTGCTATCTTTGAAAAGTTCCTCTCCATCTCCCCTCGCCCCTTCCAACTGGCTTCATTCTCCACTCCAGTATTTGATTTCAAGGTATTATTTGGCACAGCGGCAATTTTTAATTACACTGTGGTCAGAAGTGTTTGGAGTGACTACCCCCACTTCCCTCACTTGTAAAAACCAAAGCTGCAGCCAATTTAGTTGAAAAAAATCTAAAGTGTTTAAAGTTTGCAAAACACAGAAGTTATCTCAAAGCCCTTGATGTATTCTTTCTTATTAGATGATTTACTAATTCAGTGATGGGTTTCTGATCCCCACTGCCTGCCTTCACCTCTGTGATGGGGTGGAGAATCTGGCTGTTGTCTCAGTGGGAAGTTAATGCAGAAGACTGGTGCAGAGTGACATTACAGCACTCCTGCGGCCAGAAGTGGGACTGCAGGCATTTCTCGGGCTGGGCCATCTCCAAGGGGTGATGCCTGGATTTTTTTTTTTTTTTAATGGTTGGAGGCAGATCTCATTTATTTCAGCGCTTGTTATTGTTTTGTTAATCAGAATCTTTCTAAATAGTTACCATGTACATCCCAAGTGCTGGCATTTAGAAGCCCAAGTAAAAAAGGTACAATAGTAACTTGTGCCCAATCAACTTTGTCATCTCTTAAAGTTAAACGCTTTCTAATACATGGAAGCCGGTAAGATTGTTTTTACTTTTTAAACAAGATTCTATGAAAGTATGTTGGTGACTTCTCCACAATCCTTTCAACAGATGTCTCTTCCTAAATCCCAAGTTTGTGTCTAAAATAACCATGGTCCTTAAAATTGACTATACTATCTCTGCCAACAAAGGGTGTACTGTGATTTTAAAATATTTTATTTATTAATTTTCAAGCAGAGAGAGAGAGAGAGAGAGAGAGAGAGAGAGAGAGAGAGAGAGAGAGAGAGAGAGAGAACACCAGGGCCACCACCTTGTGGGTCTGGTTTTTATGTGGGACCTGGGGAATTGAACCCGGGGCCTTAGGCACTGGAGGCAAGTGCCTTAACCGCTGAGCCATCTCTCCAGCCCTGTACTGTGATTTTAATTAAAAGTGGAACTACTTAGAGGGCTGGCTAGACAGTGTAGGGTGATAGCAGCTTTCCCCCTGCACAAGGAAGCTTAAGGACTGCATTGTGAGAGTATTGAAATGAATAGAGATCTAACTCTACTTGTGTGAATTGACCCTCTTCACTAACTTAAGCTGGTTTTAATTGATCTCATGTCCACTGATTGATCTTACACCAGTTGTTGTGCCTACCAAACAATTGGCTCTCCCAAAGGAGATTTATTTAGTTTTTTTTGGTGAATGCCTGACTACTAGCCAAATCATGTCTGTGGTGACAGTTGACATGCTAGAGTCTATTGTGGTAACAGCATTTCCCTTTGCTCTTTTATTTTACATAGTGGCAGTTAAATATTACTTTCTAGGAAGAAAAGTGATGACTGGGATTTTTTTGTTTGTTTGTTAAAGGTGTCCGAGCTTGGAACATAAATTGTTTCTTTGGCTTTGTGTAGGCAAGCAGCATGGTACCAGCATGGGTTAGGCTTGCCCCTGGGACCTGATTCTTTTTCCCTCCTTTTCCATATTCCATCTGCAAATAATCAAACCTTCACTGTGGAGCATTCTCAGAACTCCTTTGGCATTATGTTTAGTCTGCTCTATGATCTCAGATGCTCCGTAATATCATTTTCTTAATGAAATAAAATTCTTGGCAGAGATCAGATAATTTAGTCAGTTAAAATCAATTGCATCCAGTCTGGAATAGAGAGCAAATGCATCATTTAACTCTATGTTTTGTTTCAAAGTGTAGCCAGAGGATTAAGAAAATATAATGTCAACCTTCTCAACTTTTGGACAAACTTTGAATAGGGAGACCATGATAAACAGCACAATTAGTGCCCTTTCTTCTTATTTGGAAACAATCATAAATAAAGTGTTTAATAGTCAATAATAGGGCCCAGCTGTAATATTTTTTTTTAGTTCAGCACAAACACAGTGTGAGAATAAATATTTTTGTAGAAGGGAGACACATGCCAGTACTCTGCAAAGCTGATTGACAGCTCGTGTTTGGTCTGCATAGTAACTGTTCACATCTGTCATCCCCTCGTTCCTCTTCAATATGTAGTCTCTATCACCTACTGTTATCTCCTACTGTCTATGTGTGTCTTGGGATCTCTTGATTTATTTGTATGTTAAATGAGATTACTTGATTTTTAAAAAAAATTTGGAATGATTGTAAGCCACAGTTTTTAGCTAAATTACTGAAAGTGGGTAGACATATTATAACTTTATTATGGTCCCTTCAAATTTGTTGAGCTTGGTATGTGATGACTTAATCATACATCTCCGCTGTATTCTAATGATATGCTTAGTTATATTATAGCCAGGGATATATGAAAAATTTTCAAGAAAGCCTTTGAAAGCAGCCAGGCTTTGGAACGTGTGACTTGTCTTTATGGAGGCCTGATGTCAGGGGACATGGCGTTACAAGCCCTGCTGCTGTAGACTGTTAGAAGTTTCAGCCTCTCCTCCCCCCACAACATCCCATTTTTACAAAATTACATTTGGCTTCCTCCACAAAAATGGAGTGCTTATCACAAATAGTGTAGTGTGTTTCTGACAACTGAGGCCAGAAGAAAAGATAAACATGTTCTCTTGTATTATGTAGAGATAAATTAATTTGTCACTTAAAATTTAATGAAGAGATTTGGATATATTTGCCTTTCACAAGTTGTTTTGAACAATGGCTTATTTCTCCCAGGATTCTTTCAAATCCAAAGTGGCACATGGAACATATTAACCTACACTTAAATGAAAAGTCTTCAAAATACATTTTGTATGCATGCTTACTTTTTAAAGTTCCAAAGTATTTCAGAAAAGCTGATGGGATGTTTAACTTTCAGCATAAACATGCCTTTTTTTCTTTGCTTTTCTTCTCTCTTTTTTATTTAATTGGCTGCTTTTGCTTACAGCATAATTGCATAAGTTTTCCTGGCCAGCATCATAACCAGGCCAAGGAGGTCGGAAGATTGCTGTGCACAGACTGATGTCTAATTTTGCCACTGAAATTTGGAAGTGATTCAGAGTAGGTGATGCTTTCCTCACCCCCATTCAATTCTGGCTTACTTTATCAGCTCTTAAAAACCAAGCCTGAGTGGAATCCGATATTTGCAGCAATCACCAGTTGGAAATGACACTGCGTAATCCTTAATGCAATAGTCTCTCTTGATTTATTCAGGAAATGGCCAGTTCGAAGATTATCCAGGCAACCTTTTTTTATTTCCTTCCAACTAATTGCCTTTAAACATTTTGTTTTCCTTCTGGAAATAGTCACTCTTCCTGAGTCCAGGAAATAGGTGACAGACACATCTTTTGCTATACTGTTTGATTGCCACTCTAGGGAAAGGAAATAGTTGTCAAGTTTTGAGATGAAAATGAAGTTCTAAAATTTCTGTACTGCTTGGTTCTTTACCCATCCTCTCATTGCCAATAGCAAATCAAAGGTGGGACATGGGATACAGTGTTGCTTGTCTACATTTATGAATTTTAGCCTCAGCTATAATAAATATGGAAGGTGATAATTATACCAAAGTATGTAAGTAACACACCTATATGTATATATACATATACATGTGTATATATATTTATATGTGTACATATGAGAAGGTATATATAGAGGGCAATGGAAAAGACAAGATGATGGCAATTTAGCTTTTGAGAACTATAAAGGATTTCGTTCACTTTTCCTTAGTCTTTCATGTTTCCCCTTAGATGAAAGTATGTTAGGGAGGAGGAGATAGTTGAGATGAGGGTGCTGTCACTCTTTCTTTTAAATATTATATATTTATGAGAGAGGGGGAAAGAATGAGAGTGTGTGCACCAGAAAGAGACAGAGAATGGGTGCACCAGAGCCTCCAGCCACTGCAAACAAACTCCACACAGGTGTGTTGCCTTGTGCATCTGGCTTTATATAGGTACTGGGGAATTGAACCAAGGTCCGTAGGCTTTGCAGGCAAGTGCCTTAACTGCTGAGCCATCTCTCCAGCCCCTGTTGTCACTCTAAGGCCAGCCTTTTATCTCTTCTTTCCTCTAGGACCTTTCTTTTTGTTAAAATCTCAAGTATATTGCTGTACCTGGAATCTAAAATTCCTTTCTTTAATTTCTCTAAATTGGCATACAAAGTCATGGGTTTATTATGGCATTTTTATGGCACACACTTCGTTCAGATTCATCCTTCCTCCACTGATCTCCTTTCCCCTTCTGCTGCCATGTTACATGTTTTCATTTACCCTCTCCTGTTCCCTTCTTCCTTTTAAAACTCATCCCAACCTCCTTCATTGTCACATGACCTTCCACACTCCTCTTCCTCATTTCTATTCTCTTACTTGATTGTCCTGCTGGGCTAGCTCACTCTGCATTCCTTACCATTTGGCTTCGGCCTCCATCCTTTGCCTGAAAAGAGTTTTTCTTTTTAACAGGTAGGGTTTCACTGTAGCCCAGGCTAACCTGTAATTCACTACGTAGTCTTGGGGCAGCCTCAGATGCTTGCTGGTCCTCCCTCTGCCTCCCAAGGGCTGGCATCGAAAGCACCATCACTGATCTCCAGTTTTTGCAAGTTTTAGGTCGACAGCAAAATTGAATACAGTTTTAGAGGTTGTTGAGATAGGATTTCTTAATTTTTGCATGTGTGCGTACGTGTGGTATGCTTGTGCGTAATGCATGTATGAGCATGTATTCACATGTACATGGAAGTCAGAGATTGACTTCCAGTATCTTCCTTGGTCACTCTCCACATTACTTCCTGAGGCAAGTTCTCTCCCATGAACCCAGGGCTCACCCATTTGGCTAGTGTAGCTAGCCAGCTTGCTCTGGGATCCCCTTTCTCTGCTCCTCGGGCACTGAGATTATACATGGCCATCAGGCATTTACATGGGTGCAGGGGATCCAAACTCTAGTCTTCACACTTGTACCGCAAGTGCTTTATCTACTGAGCCAACTTCCCAGCCCAGATGAAAGCTTTGTGATGCTCAACCATTGTCTTTATTCCTGATGCTGTCAACCCGGTGACATCATCATAGTCTTCTGGAGATGGTCTGTCACCTCTGTATGAAAGAAAGTCTCTTCTTTGCCTAGTGACACTGCATAGCAGTTTTTGACTCCAATTTTCCATCTATTTATCTTCTTTGGTCCTCATTCAGAGTAGATGTGAATTTGTAGTTCTTTGACTTTATTCTTTTCTTTCCTTTTTTGTATAAGGTAGGGTCTCACTCTAGCCCAGGCTGACCAGGAACTTGCTCTGTAGTACCAGGCTGGCCTTGAGCTAACAGAAATCCTCCTACCTCTGGTTCCTAAATGCTGGGATTAAAGGCGTGTGCCATCATGCCTGGTTACCTTTATCCTTTGTGTTTTTCCCCATCCTGTCTCTTCAACTGTTACTGCCAAACACATTCTTCAACTCTAGCCCTCAACTTTGCTGTTTAAGCTTCAGATTACATCACACTTGATTTCCTAACTACTGCTATTTGGATACATATTTCATCACATTCAAACATAATAACTCATTTCCTCCTCATTGCTCTGTTCTGAATGTGTGCCCATACTTGTGTTCCTGAGTTCTACTCAAGGAGTTTCTGAATGTCGAGGCTGGGAAACTTGATCTAGCCTTACACTTTCCCGTTGCCTTTAAAAAAAAAAATCAACAGCTCATTATAGCTTAAGCTGCATCAGATTTGAGGATCTACTTTTAAAAGTTTGTCTATCTGTATTCTGGCTGGATAGATGGCTTGGTGGTTAAAGGCACTTGATTGCAAAGCCTGACAACCTAGGTTTGATTCCCCAGTACCCATGTGAAACCAGAAACGCAAAATGGTACATGTGTCTGGAGTTTGGTTGCAACAGAAGATGACCCTGGTGTGTCCATGCTCACTCTCCCTCTCTCTCCTCTCTCTCTTTAATAAAGAAATAAAATATTAAAATGCTTGTCTATCCCATCCTTTCCATTTCCAAATGTACTTCTTAGCTCAGAAAGAGCTGTAGATATCTGATCTCCAGCATCTCTATCTTCTACATACTATCCTTTAGAAAACTGCCCCATGGTACAATTCTCCACCCCAGGTCTACACTTACTGTGTCTCTGCAGACAAGCCTCCTGTATCTCAGCCTTCACTCTACCCTCTGAGTCCATGTCAATGTCTTGTATATAGTACAGTGTTCTTGCCCTGTAGCTGAAGCCTGTTTGCAACCTTCCTCCATCCAAAGAGTACTTTATGCTTGAATGACCTTAGATGATTTCACTTGTGTTGTTGAACTTGTTATGATGTCCAGCAAAAATGCCACTGCTGCTTGCCAGCCTTCTTGGACTATCTGCCTTCCTTTCCAAAGCCCAAGACAATTTTTCCCTCATAGTCTGTCTTTCTGTATTACTCTTAAGTGAATTTCATTTGTCTCCTTATTCTGGTTATTTTATCATATTTTCTCCTGTTGTATGGCTCCATAGGGTGGTATGATCCTCACACTGTTAGAGTGCTTCCTTCACCAACTCTAGTTGAACAGATAGTCACCAAATAGGAGATTTTGTTGTTTGTCCTTCAATAATTTTGGTAACTTACTATGAAACTTGTGTTTTCTTACAATTTGAATTGTTTCACACATTGTTAAAGCTTGAATGCCTACAAACCAGTTATAATTTCCATTTACTGCGGGGGTCTAAAATATTCCTTATCCAGCAAACATTTTAATTTCACAGTATTCCAGCACCTGCTTGTGGAGCCAAGGCCATGTCTGTTATTTGAGTAATAAAGTATCTGAAGCGGCTTGTGATTTGGGGCAGAGCAGGGAAATCTCGGAAAGATGGATTACTTATATTAAAACACACACACACACACACACACACACACACACACACACACACTCTTCTAGAAAAAGGGACAATAAAGAACTTGCAACCCCCAAACTGTTGTCCATATGAATGCGTAATCATTAAGTAGATCAAAGGAAGATGATATGCACGTTCTTAAAAGGCATTCTTTATTTTTATATTAATGCTTGAATAGAGCTGTTAGGGCATATCTCTGAGAGACACAGGTGTGTATCTTAGGTTAAACTCCCCCATAGGTGTGAAGAGATGCCATAGTTCAATTGGGTTGTTGCCTTGCAGAAGGATGACATTTCTGAGAGGAGGAGGTGGGAGCTGATTGCCTTATTAAGGAAGGTAAGCTTCTTGCTGAAGACAATTTGGTGGAAGGCAGGTGAGACTAGCCTGTCACTCTTCTGAATCACCAGCTTTTCCTATGCACAGGATGCCTTCAAGTCAACATGAATTATAAAAGAAATTTCTGGAACCCATTAGCAAGTTCTTCAGACCACAGGCTTTTATTGAATTTTAGAATGTCCTATAACTCATAATTTTGCTAATAAAGCAACTGACATCAAATAAAGGGAAGCTGAGGGTGTGTAGTAATTAGATAAGGCTAATATGTTTTAGTGAAAAATTTTCAAATTGGTACATTATGACCATTGTTGCATATAAATTATAGGAGCCTCTTATTTCTGCCAGAATGTATGTGCATGTATATATGTGCATGTGTATATGCATGTACTTTTACATGTTTATTTCTATGTGTAAGTTTGTAACAGCACGGATTTTATGTTTAGATGGATAATATAATCAGAACAATCAATAAAAGCTAGAGAAATGCCATTAAATATTTTGAATTTTACTCCAAATTTTAGAGGAACCAATTAGAAGCAGCTTTTATCTTTCTATTTAAAGAAACTTATATCTTATTTTATGCCTTTCAACTTTCATCATATGTTGAGTAAAAGGAGAACTTCTGAAAGAGAGACTTTGCAGCTCAGCTCAAGACTCATCTATTGAACAGATTGTTCATCAGGAGCACAGAAGTGGGTCGAGTATTGTCAGCTTCTTGAAATTCGAAGCCAAACTGTTTCCATTGGAGGCTTAGAAGATTTACTTTTTCCTAAAGTCTCCATGTGGTCCTGGGTTCACATCTTTCTTTCAACAAGAATCCTAGGTTGATGCAATAGAAGCGAGCTATTCCTCATGTACATGTCAAATGGCTGCTTCAAAGTGATACAGATGTTTTATTTTAATAGATCTAGTTCAAGCCATTTGTTCATTTATTTGTTTGTGTGTAGTGGCAGGGCCTCTTCTTGCTGCAAACACATGAAATGCACATGTATCCAGCTTTTCAGTGTGGCTTCGGAATTGAATACGGGTTGTCAGGCTTTGCAAGCAACTGCTTTTAACCACTGAGCCATCTCCCCAGCCTCCTGGATGATTGTTCTAAAAGTTTGTTTTCCTTGTGTGGGATTCAGTAATTTGCTAGGTAATATAAGGTTACATAGGAAGCAGCATGTTGAGGTGGATTTCAGTAAATAATTGCTTAGTCTTATTCCTTACTCAAGACTTTTCTAGTGGGGATAAGCACCCTAAGAGAACATGCCTCTCACAAAGCATCACCTTTGTCTCTGTTTGGAGAAGTATCCTGTGCAGAGCCTCAATTCCTCCTTCACATATATGAAGTGCTAGGGATGGTACCAAATGGCCACAGGCCTTAGCCACGTGTGAATGCTGCTAGCTTTATAAGTTGCCTACTCCATCGTCCCCTGCCAGCCTACAGGAGGGGAAAGCAAGGCTTACAGAAATATATTCCTTCATGAAAAGGTAGCCTTAAAAGCAGCCTGAGTCAGGATGAGTGGGAATCCCAATAGCACCATTTTGGATGAAAAGATAATATTTGATAATTCTTCATAATGTTAAAGAGCTTATAAAATATATAGTATAAAGGAGATTGCTAAGACTTTCCTACCCTAATTTTATCTCTATAAAATATTTTCTATATGTGTGTATACATGTATATACATAGTGATAGAAATCATAGTTGCAACCTTACAGCTGATGGCACACAGTGGCAGACCAGCTATGATGTCACTTCATGCATCTTGGTGCCAGTTCTCAGGATGCTCAGATGCAGGGCTTGGCACCTTTGCATTCTTGTTAGGTGGTCTTCTGCTGGACCCTGGTTTCTATGCTAGCACATTTTATAATGTTTCTTCCATGATTACCTTTGTCTCCCACCTGTTGCTGAACCAACCACCTCAGCAATTAAAATGTCTAGACCAATAGAGGGCACACTTTGCATTCTTTTTCTGGCTTTGTCCTCTAAGTAGGATTTGTACTTATTTTGGTTCCTTGGTCTGGGTGGCAGGCCTGCTCTGCTTTCTACATTGATACTGGGATTATCTTGATGTCCTTATACAAAAGAACAAAAGCAATGGATAAGAACAGTTTTCACTCTTCCTGAGCAGTTCTTGCTTGGTTCCTTAATCTTACCAAAACGGCAATTTTAATCAACCTCATAGTCTTACTACCTAAGAGACTGATATTTAGGATAGAGCTTGTCCTTCCCTTGATTCAGATTTCAGAATCTATGCCCACTTTGAAAAATATTAGTTTAAACATATTATTTAAATGTTTTCCATAAAGTGCATGCCTAAATATTTAATATTTTATAAACTTCGAAGCTGCCCAAATGAGCCCAAATTAATATTTCTGAATTGTTTGCCAAATTCTTTAATCTTTACAGACAGACCCAATCACCTCTCTACAATGGGTCTCTTATATTTTGGTTCCTTGAAGATAGTGGATAGCAACTAGCCTTATTTTGAAAATAAAAAATTTAGTTTTTTTTTTTAGAACGGGTTCTTCTCACCCCTTGTATGATAGATAGTCTTACTTAGTATTTAAGACTTCTTGAATACTTCATTGTTATTTTTCCTTTAAAAATGTATTTATTTATTTGTAAGCAGAGAGAGAGAGAGAGAGAGAGAGAGAGGAGAGACAGAGAGAATGGGTGTAACAGGGCCACTAGCTGCTACAGATGAACTCCAGATACATGTGCCACTTTTTGCATCTGGCTTTATGTTGGTACTGGGGAACCGAACCTGGGTCATTAGGCTTTGTAGGCAAGCACCTTAAACACTGAACTGTCTCTCTAGCCCCTGTTTTTATCAATGCTGTGTTCAAATGCATCTTTCTGGTATTCAAAGCTTTTAATTTTGTGCTATGTCATCGTTGTCTTGCATATTTAGTCACTCTTCATCCCCCACAAGACTTTGAAGGTGGGCTTTGCCCACTGGTAATGTCTCATCTGCTCTGCTCTCCATGAAATTTAGTTGAATCATAGTAAGGCAAATATCCTACTATTGAGTGACATATCCTATGCCTATCCTCTTTTATATGAAACTCTTTGGGGGTAACTATGAAATTTATTCTGGGCTACTCCACTGCCGTAGATAGTCTTGAGAGGTTCTGCCTTGCATGAGAGAAGCTTGAAGGCCAGTTATTTGGGAGGAATTGCTCCTGGGGTTCTCAGAGCACCATACCTTGATATTTTTGTTGTTGTTTTTCTGAGGTAAGGTTTTGCTGTAGCCCATGAGCCCACACTGACCTGAAATCCACTCTGTAGTCCTAGGCTGGCCTTGAACTCACAGCTCCTCGTACCTCTGCCTCCCCAGTGCTGAGATTAAAGGCATGTACCACGATGCCCAACTAGCTGGCTAGCTTTGGTATTTTTTCTTGATGAAGTTTTCTATTCTCTCTCTCATGTACACATGCATGTGCTTTCTGTTTCGGTGTATACATGTATCGATGTGAACTTTGGTGGACTCTTGGATGTTAGTTCTGGGCTCTTCTGGGTAGACGTAGGAAGGTGGTAGAGAAGAAGTATAGGTTGGATGACTGTAATGAGCAAACCAGGTTAAGATGCTCTATTGTTTTAAGGATTTGAACATCTACCTAGTGATTTAGGTAGATCTCTCCACTGATAAACGCTATCTGTGGTTTCCTTCTTCCCAGCTTAGCATGGTGGAGAAACTTTGTTAGGGTCAGAAAACCAAGGAATTTGGAAGAAAACCACTGGTGTCTATTGAGTGGACAGCAGCGGTTTCCAGAAGTCCTCTTAGTGGGTTGAGGTTAGAGTACTGTGGAGCTGGGGAAGCCTTTTTACCACCCTTAGTGGCCAGTGAGCCATGCGTGCTAAGGCTGATGGGATTCTTAACAGAATCCTGTGGATTATGAAAGACCTTTGTCTCTTCCTTTAAAATATATTATCCTGATAAATTACAGAAAGTTTGAAAAAAATACCCTTTAAAGAGCAGTTGCCCTGAATTAGGAATCATTATGATTTACCTTTTCCTTTATGTGGAAGGAAAGAGAATTAGCTAAGGATGACCTCAACATGATGCTGACTAGAAAATGATTCAACAGGATTAGACCTCTCCTCAAGGCTTCTGTGCAGCATACTCTCACGTTTGTTTGGATTTGGAGAGAAAGTTTGAAGAAGCTGGGAGGTTACTCCCAGACAAAGGGAGAAGAGTAGGGACGTGATTATTGTCTCCAACCTCGAGGCCTGTCATGTGGAAAAAGGATGCGATTTATTCTACCTTTCTTGAATTGAGATAAAATGAAAGTATGTCATAAAGTGGACGGATAAAGATTATATTTAGAAACTTATTAATGGAAGAGACACTTTGTT
Source organism: Zapus hudsonius (assembly GCA_004024765.1). Taxonomy (NCBI): domain Eukaryota; kingdom Metazoa; phylum Chordata; class Mammalia; order Rodentia; family Dipodidae; genus Zapus; species Zapus hudsonius. Next base: position 58,049 of record PVHP010005361.1, read on the forward strand.
TAATTCCCGGTATCTTTTAAAAAATTTATTTGCACCAGGTGCAAATGAACTCCCGATGCATGTGCCATTTTGTGCATCTGGTTTTTGATTGGCTCTGGGGAACTGACTTCTGGTTGGTGATTTTTCTGAGCCATCTCTCAAGCCCAATTCCTTTATCTTGAATTTTGGCAAATGCCTTTTTCTAGCAGTGGAAGGCAGTAGAGAAGGTGACCATGTTAAGTGCTGAATGCCTGAGGACCATTCATAGCATGCAAGCCACAGTATGTACTTCTGCATCTAATACTGTATGTGGCATCTAATAGCTACTTATTCGTGAAGTGTATGTATGCAGATGTCCATGTTCTTCTGTGTGCAGATAGACAGATATATGTAGGTGCACATAACATATGTATGCATGCATGGGTTAAAGGCATGCACCACCATGCCTGGCACAGAGAGAGGGAGAGTGAGGGAGGGGGAGGGAGAGAGGGAGAAGAGAGAAAATGGGAACTCCATGGCTTCTAACTGTTGAAAGCAAACTCCCGATGCATGTGTCACTTTGTACATCTGGCTTTATGTAGATACTGGGGAAGCGAACTCGGGTCATTAGGATTTACAGGCAAATGCATTAACCACAGAGCAATCTCCAGCCCCCATCTATCTTTCTTTGAGATGGGGTCTCTCATTGTCATGGAGCTTGACAATTTGGCTTGACAGGCTGGTCAGTGAGCCTCAAGGATCTGTCTGTCTCTGCCTCCACAGGGCTGGAATTAAAAGCACAAACCACCATGTACAGATTTTGTTACATGGGTACTGTGGACTTGAACTTGGGCATCATGCTTGTGTGGCAAGCATTTTACCAACTGAACTTCCTGATGTAAATTCTTGCTGACAACTATTTAAAGGGAAAGGATAAGACTCTTGAATTTCTAAACAGAAGAAACTGAGCAAGTTGCCTATTTAGATTGTGCCTTCAGTGATGAATAAGCATTGGTATTTGATTAGAATTCCTAAAAATGACAATGTCTTTGTTAGTTCTTACATGATAATGCCAAGTTGCAGACAGGTTCATTATAAGAAACTAGTATTTATCAGAGCTATAACTGGCACGGATGGTGCCATATTAATATTTTGCTTTATTTAAAGAGGTAAGTAGAGTGGGAAGTACAGATTTGACAAAAATCATTAATAGCTGAAATTTGCAAAAGCATAAATGGTTTAAAATTCTGTTTGGATAAAGAAACGAAGCCTTGACATTTTAGTCTCCATACTGCAGCTTTATTTGGCAGGGAGTGGTGAGTTATGGGTGGATGTCTGTATGTGAACCTTCTGCTGTCGTAGAGGTCTGTCTTCAGTCTTGTTTGAAATGGCATTTTCTTACATATTTGTTTGAAGGCAGATGGTATGGAAAACATAATTTCATAGAGTACAAAAGTAGATCAGAATATTTGAAATGTTAGATAACTGATGCAAAACATCTCAATAGCTCGGAATGACAGGATAAATGTATTAATGAAATCTTAACCAGAAACACATAGAGTTTACTCTTTAAGATGAAGAACTGGCCAGGCGTGGTGGCACATGCTTTTAATCCTAGCACCCAGGAGGCAGAGGCAGAGGCAGGAGGATAACTGAGTCTGAGACCATCCTGGGTTTATAGAATGAGTTCAGGTCAGTTTGGGTTACAGTGAGAGCCTATCTTGAAAACAAAAACACACAACAAAAGATAAAGAACTGTGGAAGAAAAGAATGTTGGAAAACAGGGATTTTCACTGCTCCCCCCCCCCCCAGACAGTCTTTCCATGTGTCAGTCCTGGTGGTGTGTTCCTCCTATTGCGACGTGGCGGTCCTAGTGCTGGGAATATAAGTGTATGCTGCCACATCTGACTTTGTTGATCTTTTTAAACATGCTTAGGTGACAAGTAGTAAAAAGAATTGGCCGTGTTAAGAGAAGTGTCTTGATGTAAGGATAAAGCAGATGAAGAGTTCCCAGCCCCCACCCATCTTCTGCTCTAGTCTGGATGTCTTTCCTCTCCAAGGTGCACTGGCCTCACACTTCATGAAACCATATTAGCTTCCTAGGGCTGTAATAGGAAAGTGCCACAAACTCCATGGCTGAAAACACCAGAAATTAATTTCCCCACAATTCTGGAATTGGGAAGTCTAATATTGAGATGTCAGCAAGTTCATGCTTCTGCTAAGACTCCAAAGGAGAATTCTTCTGGTCTCTTTCTGCTTCTGGTAGCCCAAGGATCCTTGGCTCTAACAGGATAACTTTCTCTCTCTTCTCTCTCTCTCTCCATCTACACTTGCATCTTAGTTACACAGGTTGTGGGGTACATGCCTGCACTCCCGCATTCACCACCATAGGACTGGGAGTTTGAGGACAGTCTGGGCTACACAGTGAAACCTTGCATTAAACAAACCAATAGCAAAATTATGACAGATAAAAGATTATCAGTTACATTACATTATAGGAGTCACTTCAATGTAAGCCTGATTATAAATGTAAGTCTAGGTAAGGTCACCTTCACAGTATGGCTAGGCGTCAGTACAGTTTTGGCATACACAACACTACTCATGCTAACTTGCATCATACCCTGTAGCCCTTGAAATCCTTACTTTACTTTCCCAACAACCCCATATAGGCATTATTATGCAGTATTAGTAAGAACGACTGGCCGTAGCAGAAACAGTAATAGTGGTGGCCGGAGCAGGAGAAAGGTAGAGCTTTATATAGTATAGTGTACTGCATGGGATGCAAGAACAGACCTGGTGACATTCCGTGGAGCTGGGCACACAGTGACTTTGGGGATGAGATGCTTTGGATGGCTTTCATGTGTTTTTCTTTAGAGTAGGTAACCTCAAGTTCTTTTCTGCCTGTAAAGTTCTCATCAACTGTGTGAACCCAAAGATGCATCTGTTCATTACATTTAAAATTGGTTTATGTATTGATCTGGCTTCTTACTGCACCCCCCCTCCTTGAATGTCAGATTCAGTTGTTTCCCAGTGAAGCTGACTGTTCTCCAAGAGCTTTAGCTAGGGATCATTTCATCAGTTGGAAGACATCTGCAATATGTATGTAGCCTGTAGTGTTAGAGGTTCTTAAGTAAGTCTCCTGAACAGTAACCGATGTTGGCATCACTTTGGACATTGGCTATTTATATTTGTGTGCTCTACCTAAAGGGTTATTAAGAACATTCATGGAAAGCTTCTGTGAACTGTTTTTAAACCCACAACAAAGTACAGTGGCATAATCCCCATTTTCCCATCAAGTGGAGTAAACAATATTGAAATGTTGCTATACTTACATTATTTGTATTATTTTATGTTTTATTAAAGTGTTATAAAAAATCTAGGAGCTAGAGAGAAGACTCAGTTTGTTAAGGTGCTTGCTTGCAAAGCCTAATGGTCTGACTTTGATTCCACAAAGCCAGATACACAAGCAGTGCACACGTGGAGTTTGATTGCACCAGCAAGAGGCCCTGGCATGCCCATTCATACTTCTTTCTCTGTCAAATATTAAAAAAATCTATGCAATACAGATTTATGTCATCTTAGGTTACATATTTTTGGATGTACTTATAAATATGGACAGCTTATAAAATCACAATTTCAGCAATATATCTATCAAAAACATTCCTTGGTCACACCTATTAATACCCATATGTAATGGATTTCCCCAATTATCTCAAAAACATCTTTGTACAGTTGGCTTATGTAAACCAATATTCAATATATGCACTCGCAGTACTTGGTGTATGTCCCTAAAGAGTATATTTTTAAAAAAATTCTATTTATTTGCAAGCAGAGAGAAGACAGGGAATAGATATGCCAGGACCTCCAGCCACTGTGAACTCCCCAGGCATGCTCCGTTTTGTACATGTGACACTATGTATCTGGCTTTATGTGGGTACTAGGAATTGAACCCTGGTTGTTAGGTTTTGCAGGCAAGCACCCTAAAACAGTGAGTAATGTCTCCAGCCCACATAAATTGACTTCTTAAAGATTTTTGGGCTTAGGATGTAGGTCAGTTGGTACAATGCCCGTCTACCGTGCATGAAACCTTGAGTTTGGTCCCAGGCACTGCAGAAACTGGAAGTGGTGGCACACATGTCTAATCCTGACACTTGAGTGGTAGAGGCAGAAGGATCAGAAGTTCAAGGCCATCCTCAAACATAGTGAATTTTTAGGCCAGCCTGGGGCACATGAGACCCTTCCTCAAACACAAAGAAAAAAAAGAGTTTTAAGATTGACTTTCCTGTTTCTGAAAAAAATGCCATTGGGATTTTGATAAGAATTGCATGGAACTAAGTATTTCTTTGGGAGATATTGCTATGTTAACTTTGTCTTACAATTCATGAGCATAGAACGTCCATTTATTTTTGTTTTTATAATTTCCTAAAAATTAATTTAAAGAATTTATCACAATTTTAATTTATATTACTTAATCTACATTGATGCATTTCCCGGTGACCTGTCTATATGCATAATACCATGCTTCTTCAACATTCCTTGATGATAGAATAGTAATTCTTTTCCATTCATTGTACCATACCATTGATTTGTTTGTTTATAAAAGTGTCCATTTTCAATAGAATATCTAACCTTTTGGGATTTGTTCCTTTGTATAGCTCATTTAAGTTCTTCTCTATCTTCCTTATTTCTGCCAATTGGAAGTTCTCCTTGAAGACTTGTTTGGATTCAGGTTCATCTCTGTGGCCTGTGATCCTTCACAGAGGTTTAATGTGGGTTTCATGCTACCTCTTACCAGGAGGCATAGTGTCTTGTCATGAATGGCCTTCCTAGTGCTGCTAAAACTAGCTAGTGAGGTCGTGGTACCAAATTGATTCTTTCATTGGAAGGTTCCCATTAACCTCTCATCTAAAGGTTTCTTCCATTGATGCTAAGCATGTGAATTGGCACTTTCTTTAGAGGTTGCAAAATGATAGTGCTTTAACAAAGTCGTATTTCTTCTTACTAGTTGAAATGCCTAGCTATGGCTCCTTTCAGGATTGGAGAGATAGCTCTGCAGTTAAAGCACTTGCCTGCAAAGCCTAACAACCCAAGTTCAATTCCCTGGTACCCACATAAAGCCAGATGCACAAAGTGGCACATGCATCTAGAGTTCCTCTGTAGTGTCTGGAGGCCCTGGTATGCCCATTTCTCTCTCTCTCTCTCTTGCAAATAAATAAATACAAATATCCTTTCAACCATAGATTTTTGTTACTATGAAACCAAGTTATCCTACCAAAAGCAAGCAAAAAGCTTTATTTCTCCTTTAACTGTTGATTTTCACAGTAAGAAGTTGGCAAGTTTGAAATTGGTCAGTGGTTGACTTTATTATAGGGGAATAAACTGTTTGGGTTTGAGTCAAGTCCTTGTCTTTCAAATGGAGGAGGTCACACCTTCTAGTAGTTTTTGCTTATTGAAGCAGTAGTGGTAGAATGACATAAAAAAAAGTTTTTGGCTTGTGCTAACAGAAGCGATATGCTAACCTTCTGAAAACCTGAGTTCTGGGGGACATCCTCTAAGAGTGTTTTCTCTTAACAGCTTTCAGAGAAGCCACTAAGTGAGCAAGCAAGGAAGGTTTCAGCCTTATGTAATCTGAGGCTCACTGGGTATAAAAACAGTGTTTTGTACTACTTAAACACCCCTTGGAAGGCTTAGAGAGAAGGGGAAAGAAAATATTTGAGGAGATCAACTGGATGTTGTAGAATACAAGTAACACCACCTAAGAAGGATTACTGTTTCCTCTGAGCTTGACCTGGATGGCAGCTAGCCACTTGCACAGGGCTCTGCTTGCCCTTCCCTGGCACGGTTTCTGCTGCGCACATATGCAGAGACAGCATCTGGAGATTCTTTTTTTTCAGTAGTTGATAGTGAAGTTTTATTATTTCTTTAAAATTAATACTTTCTGGTTTTTAACTGCTATTTCTAATTAGAAATCTTTATCTGTTTAAGAATTGAACTCGTCACTATTATCCAAGTTCGCATTGGTGTACAATTTGTGTGTTGATAGAAAGATGCCTGTTATATGTACAGTTATTTTATTCATTGTTAAATTCACACAAGTTAGATGAAGTCAAAGCTTATTTACTTTGAACATAAATATTATGAAAATAAAACATTTTATAGGTGGATCATACAAATCCTATTTCCAGAGGAAGAGAGCACTGTAGGACTGTGATTTTTCTTTACATGAGTATGAGCACACCTGTTTTTTTTTTTTTCTGCAAACAAATGGCTATCCAGCTTTATGTAGGTGGCTAGGGAGTTAAACCCAGGCTGGCAGGTTTTCAAGCAAGCACCTTTAATTACTGAGTTATCTCCCCAGCCCCCCTGGACTGTGATTTTCTTATTAGTAAAGTACTTTATAGTACTTTTCATGGTGCCTGTGATTGAACCCTGGGCCTCAGGTCTCTACTACTGAGTTATATCATCAGCCATATAGTGCTTTTCAATAAAGCAAAAAGTATTGTGAACTAAAGAAAATGGTTACATTGCAATAGAATTAGGAATGTACATAATTTCTTTCATTGGTGTTGGTCTCACTGGCTTGTCCTGTGTTGACTGATTGGCTGTCACTATGGGTCACTTGTTCATCCCATCATTCTCTATGGGGTTCCATATGGATCCTCCATGGTATGTCTGGGGTGGCTCATCTCTTGTCAGGATGTCAGCTATCAGCCTGCGGTTTGTTGGTAGGGTTGGATGAGCCACAGTTCTCTCATTGCCTTCTGAAAGATACAAACAGAATCTCCATCAGAGAGTGAGATCAGTATAGGTTAACTGAGGTATACATTTCTTGAATTAGCTAAATTCTATTTTTGGTAGCCTCTCCTTCAATCACTCGCATAGTGCATCTCTCATTGGGGGCCCAAGAGTCTGGCTTACCATGAAATTTTAAAATCCATTTCCTTGCCAGGCAGAAAGTTAATAGAAAGTTTTTAATATTGAAATGTTTGCTTCAAATGCTGCTGTGAATGGATATACTCGTCCATCTTCTACACTTTTTTCCTTATTAATCGCTGACAGAGTAGATAGAACAATATGCTAAAATCACTGCATTTATGGAGTGCTTGCTATATGCCTAGAATGGTTTCATTTGTTTTTATAATGCTAGGGGTTGAACAGGGCCTCACACATGCTAGGCAAGCTCTCTGCCACTGTGCTATTCTCTACCCCCTTGAAACATAGTAACTCAGGCTGCATATTATTTAATCACCCAAAATCTTTGTGACTTTGGTGTCTCCCATTTTAAAGATGAAGCATGAGAGGCACCAATGGGTGCATAGTCCAAGGTCACAGACATGGAAATGATAGAGCAAGAAGTCTGGTCCAGGAATCCTGGCTAAGCCCTGCCCGTAGCCATCATCATGCAGGAGATATAAAGCTCTCATTCTTATTTCCAAGTAAAACCATTGCACTCACTGTAATTTTGTAGGTGATAGTGGTAGAAGTATTTTCATGAGTCTTTGGTAATTTTCTTTGATTTAAACATCTTATTGAACTATTTTTTGTTGAAAGTCTAAAACATCTTTCATATTCCCGAGTAGCAACTTTATAAATAGGGAGTAGACATTCTTTCCTCCTGGCTCCAAAGTTTTTTTGAGGTATGATCTCACTCTAGCCCAGGCTGACCTGGAATTCACTCTGTAGTTCCAGACTGGCCTCAAAATCCTCCTCCTACCTTAGCCTCCTAAGTGCTGGCATTAAAGACA
>PVHP010005362.1:0-64118 GCA_004024765.1 Zapus hudsonius
ACAACTGAACCCGCCCCACTGCCCACTGTGCTCTGCCATCCCCCACACCCACCGACCCCTGCAGATATCTCAAAGGCATTCTGCCAACCACCTCAAGTGGAATCGAAATGGGCAGACCTCAGTGCAAGAATATTACACCAGCTGAGGAAACTGCACCAAATGACAACAACACCAGGAAAGAGAGAGAGCAGAAGCAGGACCAGGATGACACGACACTAAACCCCGATCATACTGGCAGAGATACTAAAGAGAACTTAATGTTAGTCATGCAAAAAGATGGACCAACATATTGAATGGGTGCAAGGTCAGCTCATTAGCTTTGCCACCAGGCTTAATATATTAGAGGAGAACCAAATGGACGTCAGAAGAGACATATCAGAACTGAAGACAAGCCAACAAACTGAAGGTATCAAAAACCAGCTTTCCAAATTAACCGAAGACACCTGCAAATATAAAAATGACTGTCAGGAAGAAGTAATTAAATCAAACCTTGAAATGAAATCACATCTCAACAGGATGATAAAAGCAGCCCAGAAAGAAGTTGCAGAAAACAAAAACCATATTGAGATAATAAGACCATCCCTAGAATCTCTTACCAACAGGATCAATCACAGGGAAAACAGAACCTCAGACATGGAAGACAGAACAGAGGAGAATTCGAGGGAAATTGGAACCTTGACAAAATTCAAAAGAGCAAGTGAAGAAGACTCAAGGGAAATGTGGGATACCATAAAAAGACCTAATCACAGGATCATGGGGATCCCGGAAGGAGAAGAAAACCAAATGAGGGGCAGAGAAAATATTTTCAACAGAATTATTCAAGAAAACTTTCCATACTTGGCAAGAGATAGTCCTGTACAACCAAAAGAGATACAGAGGACCCCAAACAAATTGGATCAAAGGAGGAACACCCCAAGACATATCTTAGTTACATTGCCAAACATTGAGGATAAAGAGAGAGTCCTTAGAGCAACAAGAGAAACGAAACTCACATATAAAAGAAAACCTATCAGAATCACCTCATACTTCTCCAGAGAAACTTTAAAAGCCAGGAGAGCTTGGAACAAAGCAATTCTAGGCCTAAAGAAGAATGGATTCCAACCTAGACTACTCTACCCAGCAAAGTTATCCATCATAATTGATGGAGGAATTAAACTGTTCCACAAGACTAATCAGCTTTACAATTACTTGAACACAAAGCCAAACCTTCAAAAGATACTTCATGAGATATCCCTTGCAGACGAAACAAGTAACCGACTCCAGGAAAGGAACAGAGAACAAACAAGATAACACAAAAGAGATAGCAGCAACACCTCAGATACCAACCTCCATATTCTCCACAACATGGCAAACCTCACAGTTATAACTTTGAATATAAATGGACTCAACTCTCCTATAAAAAGACACAGGATAGCAGGTTGGATCAGGAAAATGGACCCTTCCATCTGTTGCCTTCAAGAAACACACCTTATCACTAAAGACGGTAACCTACTGAAAATAAAAGGGTGAAAAACAATTTTCCAGGCATGTGGGAAAAATAAAAAAAAAGCAGGTGTGGCTACTCTAATATCTGACAAAATAGACTTTAAACCAACAGCAATAAAAAAAGACGATGATGGCCACTTCCTATTATCAAGGGAACAATACAGCAAGAAGACGTCACTATACTAAATATGTATGCACCAAATGCAAAGGCCCCTCAGTTCATTAGGCATAAATTACTCAAAAGAAAAGCAGATATAGATGCCAACACCATCATAGTAGGAGACTTCAACACTCCACTGTCATCCCTAGACAGATCATACAAACTCAGACAAGCAGGGAAATCAAGCTGCTAAATGGCACCATAGATAAACTAGGAATAACAGACATCTACAGAATATTTCACCCCAAGGACACAGAGTACATATTCTTCTCAGCAGCGCATGGAACTTTTTCCAAAATTGACAATATACTAGGTCACAAATCATGCCTCAGCAGATTCAGAAAGATCAATGTAATCCCCTGCATCATATCAGACCACAACGCATTAAAGCTAGAAATTAACAATGGGAGAGGATCCAAAAATTTCAATAGATATTGGTGACTGAACAACTCACTCCTGAACAATGAATGGGTCAAACAAGAAATCAGACAGGAAATCCAGAACTTCCTAGAAACAAATTATAATGAGGATACATCCTTTCAGAACTTGTGGGACACAATAAAGGCAGTTCTAAGGGGGAAATTCATTGCTCTAAATGCCTTCATAACAAAGACAGAGAGGTCTCAAATTAACCAACTATCCTCATACTTAAGGTCATTAGAACAGATGGAAAAATCCAACCCTAGGAACTCGAGACGCAAGGAAATAATTAAGATCAGAGCTGAGATTAATGACTTGGAAACAAAGATACTGATTGAAAAAATAGACAAATCAAAGAGTTGGTTCTTTGAAAAAGTCAATAAGATCGATAAACCCCTGGCCAACTTAATCAAACGAAAAACTGAAAAGGCCCAAATTAACAACATAAAAAATGAAAAGGGTGAGATCACAACAGATCCTGAAGAGATTGGAAGAATCATCAGGTCATACTTCCAAAACCTCTACTCCACAAAATTAGAGAACCTGGAAGAAATGGACAAATTCCTGTACAGATACCAACTTACAAAGCTCAGACCAGAGCAGATAAAGATCCTAAACAACCCGATAACAATCACAGAGATTGAATCAGTAATCAAGAACCTCCCCAAACGGAAAAGCCCAGGTCCAGATGGTTTCTCAGCTGAATTCTACCAAACCTTCATCCTAGAACTGAAACCTCTCTTTTTGAAGCTTGTCAAGGACATAGAAAAAGAGTGTAGGCTCCCAAAGTCATTTTATGAAGCTACCATCACCCTAATTCCCAAACCAGGCAAGGATGTAACAAAGAAAGAAAACTACAGACCCATATCCCTGATAAACTTGGATGCAAAAATCCTAAACAAAATCCTAGCAAACTGAATAGAAACCCATATCAAGTCTATAATTCACCCTGACCAAGTCGGCTTCATCCCAGGGATGCAGGGATGGTTCAACATACGCAAATCAATAAATATAATTCACCACATTAACAAACTCGACAGCAAAAACCACATGGTCATCTCAATTGATGCTTGTTCAACCGCTATGGAAAGCAGTGTGGAGACTCCTGAACAGAATGGACATAGAACTACCAATGGACCCAGCTATCCCTCTACTAGGCATCTACCCACAAGATGCCACATCTCGACACAGAAACATTTGTACGACTATATTTATAGCAGCTCAATTCATAATAGCCCAGTATTGGAATCAACCCAAATGCCCATCCATGGAGGAATGGACAGAGAAACGGTGGTATATTTACACGATGGAATTTTACTCAGCTGAAAGGAAAAATGAGATATCAAAATTTAGGAAAAAATAGTCTGACTTCGAGCAGATCTTACTAAGCGAACACTCAAAAGAACAGAGAATCGAATGCCGCATATTCTCCCTCATATGTGGTCCTTAACCAGGATAACCGTGTTCTTTATGCAGACTAGTAGTAAGAAGTGAGAGGTTATGAATGAGGGGTAAGGGATGGGAGGAGGGGAATGGCTTAAGCTTGAGAATAAACCATATTAGGTTCAAAAACATAAAATCCTCACGAGCATATTGTAACCTATTGAGTAAGTAGTGAGCGTCATCTGGCAAGAGGGGCCTTGAAGGGTCTCTCGATGCTGATCAGTGGCATTCTATGGTTTCTTTAGCAACAGGGTTTTTCCTAAGGCCTGGGGAGGGCACTCAAGAGCTTTGACAGAATTCTGTCTTGTTGTTGGAATCTCATGAGTCGCTTTGGTCAACAGCTCAGTGAGGGAAGGAACCGGTAGTTGGAACCAGGGTTTGTCAGGCTGATCTAATTGTTCACAGGCTTAGACTCTCTCCCCTACCACTCATGGCCCCTCTGTGAGGGATTATCTTGATTAGGTTAATTGAGTTGGGAAGAGCTACTATAACTGTGGGCAGCACCATTCCAGGGGCTCCGGGCATGGACTGTGTGAAAGGAGAGAGCTGGTTGAGCACCAGGGTTTATTACCCTCTGCTTCCTCACTGTGGACAATGTGACCAGCTGTCTCAAGCACCTGCTGCAATGCCTTCCCCACTGTGATGGACTGTAACCTGAAACTGTAAGCCAAATACACTCTTCCTCTCTTAAACTGATTTTTGACAGCTATTTTGTCCCAGTAATGAGAATAGAACAGACACCTATACTCTAACCATGGATTGTTCAATGCTTTCCAACAGACAACCATGTCCATAATCTCTATATTGTATTGCCTACCAATTAGAGCACCATTAAGTTTTCCCTGTGTGATTTCCCCCAGAGGAGAATTGCAGATGAGCCATATTGTCTGCACACTGAAGCTGCTGTGCTCTGGGCCAATCCCATCAGCAGGACTGACTGCTGAAATGCCAGCTGTGTCTCTAGAGGTCTTGAGCTGACAGAAATGCTGCTCCTGCTGTAGGGAACAAGATGCTTAATCAATAAGTTAATTAAATAAGAAAAGCCTGAAGAACTGAAAATCAATGTGGGGCATCCATGCAATCTATGCAACCAAATCTCAGATTGAAATACTCTTTGTTGTCATGTAAACAATGCACACACTCAAAATATAGATCAGCAAAACAACAAAGAAAAGGCTGTTGTCTAAAGCCATCACTTGATAACAGGCCTGGAAAACCAATATTGCCAAAGGCGTAGGAAGATGTGCCAGGGGACACTGTAGGGAAGAGTGTTGTCTGCTGTCCTGAAGCTTGCTAAAGAGACTTCATGCTGTTCCAGCTGAGGTTCGTTGAATGCTCACTATAAACCAATAGGTGGATAGGCATGGTGGCTTGTACCTGTAATCCTAGCCCTTACGATGCTGAGGCAGAAAGATAATCATGAGTTTAAGGGCAGCCTGGGCTTCAAAGTGAGACCCTGTAATAAACAAACAAGCAAACAAATGAGTCACACTCAGGGTATGTCTTTCCTCTTCAATTAAATCTCCATGGAAACACCCTTACAGACATGCCCAAAGGTGTGTCTCCTGGTGAGTCTAAATCCAGTCACATTGGCAGTAAAGATGAACCACCACAGGAAGCTCCTTCCTCTACTTTGGTATTCCCAAAGAATTTTTTTCTCAAGTCTGAGTGATGCCTCTGATGGTTCTTGCCTTGTTCTCAGAACAGAGGTTATTAATGTACTTAAGCTCTGATGAATGAAGTCTTTCCCATGTCCTAATTACCATTACTTCCCTCCTCCTGAATTTCTCTTGCTCACTGGTTTGCTCATTTATTCACTTGCTCATTCACGCATCCACCAGGTGCCAGGTACACTTATCATCACTGTGTGGTGAGTGTAATGATAATGGTAATAAGCCAGGTAGATGTGGCTATTGACTTGCAGAGCTATTGAATGCACATCACAATGAATGAGGTTGAATGACAGCACAGCAGTATTATCTAATGATCTGTGGGGTCAGGGAAGGATGACATGAGGAGGAAACATGAAGTGACGGGATGAAGGGACAAAACCACATCGGGAATGTTGGAATGGAGTTCAAAACTAAATAATGCCAGCATGTGCAAAAGCCCTGCAGTGAGAGGGCGCACGACAGATTCTAGACACTGGATGGGGAAGAGGTCCAGAGGGCAGCTAGAGGTGGTTCTAGAGACATCCACAGGGGTCAGATCACATGGAGTTTTGTGAGCTCTGATAAGAATTTTAACTGTAGCTTGAAATCTGTGGTAGTGTTCATGGATGTCCCCCAATAGAGCCAAGAGTTTATTAAAGCTTGTAATTTGTCTCCAGCCTCCTGGTCGGAAGAAGTGTCACCTTGGCCTATCCTAGGTTCCAGCCCTAAGATGTTTCTGGAGGCTGATCTGGAATTCAAGCCATAGATATGCAAAGAGAATTCTGAGCTCAGCAGAGTTTACTGTTTTGCTGGTGTGTGTGTGGTGCTGGTGATGCGTTTCTCTCTCTGCTTGGACCTGTGAAAGGGGGCCAATCTCTTTTGCCATTATGAAACTTCCCTGGATCTGTAGCTTTAAAAAAAAATCCTTTCCTCCTGTAAACTGTGCCTGGTTTGGAGGTTCATCTCAGCAGCATGAGCTGAATACAACAAAATCAATTGGAAGTCACCAATAGGACAGGGAAGTGGCACAATCAGATGTTTGTTTGTTTGTTTGGGGGATTGTTTGGTTGTTTCTAGTCTTTTTTTTTTTTTAGGTAGGGTCTTGCTCTAGCCCAGGCTGACTTGGAATTCACTGTGTAGTCTCAGGGTGGCCTTGAACTCATGGTGATTCTCCTACTTCTGCTTCTCCAGTGCTGGGATTAAAGGCATGAACTACCGTGTTACGTTTTTGAACGTCACTCTCTCTTCATGGTGAAGAATGATTTCGAAAGCCAAGTACAAAGAAGATGTGAGGAGACCCTTTAAAAGGACTTAGAAGCAGCATAATTGAGGGATGGGATGTGGACCAAAAGGTTAAGTGAGGATGAGGATGCAGAGGAGGAGCCAGAATGGTGGCATGCAGCAGACAGAGTGGCAGAACTGGTGATAGACTCAAAAGGAGCACATGAGAGAAGCAAGGACAAGAAGCTTTCTAGGTGTCTCTTGGATGACTGGGTAGGTTGGGGAGAAAGGTGATATTGTTTGCTGGATTAGCAGAGAAAGTTTGTGAAACTGATGCATCCACAGGTGGATATCAAAGTGGAGGTGCCAGTTTTATAAAGCAAAGCCTACTATTGCTTAGAAGAGAGGTCAAGGCTGTAGACATGAACTATAGTTATCCATCAGGGCTATGCAAACACAGTACTAATGTACTAATCGTGGCGTGGTTTGAGAGAACAGGGTGGCTCTTCTCTGAGGCTTCAGCAATGAATCACAAGACATGAACCCTTTTTGAACTCATCAACCTGTATGCCTGAAATATGCACATAGAGCTTTTGGTGTGCAGATCATACCTCAATAAAGTCATTTTAAAAATATTATGCCTAGAGAAAAAGTACTGGATTTTTATACATAATAGTATACAACCTCAGATGTCAAGGTATTAAATTAAACATGCCAAAAGATTTAATAAACAGACATTAATCAGATGGGTCAGTCCACTTCACCCTAACTCGGGAGACTCAGGGCTTTGACCTAGGATTATTTTCCTAACTCAGAAGTAGTTGGCAGAGCTTTGTACAATGTGAAGCCCTTGTCACATTGTACATCCTAAAAGGAAGATGGGGCTGGATAGATTGCTCAGTGGTTAAGTCACTCGCCTACAAAGCTAATGTCCTAAGTTTGATTCCCCAGTACCCATGTAAAGCCAGACACACAAAATTGCACATGCATCTGGAATTTGCAGTGGCTAGAGGCCTTCGTGCACCCATTCTCTCTCTCTCTCTCTCTCTCTCTCTCTCTCTCTCTCTCTCTCTCTCTCTCTCTCTCTCTCTCTCTCTCTCTCTCTCTGTCTCCTCTGCTTACAAAAAAATAAAATATTTGAAAAAAGAAGGATGGATACTGCTTAAATAAAAAGCTAAAAATGAATGTATGTAAGCATATCAAATATTTTACATCTGTTCTTATAAAAGATATAAAGCAGCCAGGCCTTTAATCCCAGCACTTGGGAGGCCAATAGGAGGATCCAGTAGGAGGATCACTATGAGTTTGAGGCCAGCCTGAGACTACAGAGTGAATTTCAGGTCAGCCTGGGCTAGAGCAAGACCATACCTCAAAAAAATAAAATAAAATAAAGAAAAGTAGAATGTCTGACTCGCTGAAATCCTCTGGTTCATAAATCTGGCATGTGATCCAGGCATCTTCATCTAAAAGGCTCACAGGTTGTTCTGACAGGAAGTCAGAGGTGCCATGGAAGGTAGGCATGAGTGTCATGAGCCTTGCACAGTAGGTGTCCAATAATGAGCACCAGGCAACATCACCTATCCAGTGTTCTTGTCCAAAATGTTTGATCTTAATTTAGCCACAAACAATCAGAAAGGCCTCAGTTTAGGGTCATTCATCAAAATAATTGATCTGGACTCTAAAATATTAGTGTTACCAAAAACTAGGTAGAAAATGAAGATAGAGGAAGAAGAGGAGGAAAACGGAGGGAGGGAGAGAATAGGGGGAACCTGGAGAAAAAAGGTGAAAAGAAAAATATTTTTACATAGTGTATTTATTTGAGAGAGTGAGACAGAGAAAGAGGCAGACAGAGAGAGAATGGGGGCGCCAAGGCCTCCAGCCACTGCAAACGGACTCCAGACACATGCACCACCTTGTGCATCTGGCTTTACATGGGTACTGGGGACTCAAACTTGGGTCCTCTGCTTTTCAGGCAAACACCTTAGTCACTAAGCCATCTCTCCAGCCTCCCCAAAATTTTAAATTATCGATAAAATGAGAAAAATGGCTTTGTATAGATGAGTGTTAGAACACTTGCCTAGCATGCTCAAGAACTTAGGGTTTAGTCCTCAGGACCAAAATAAATAAATATAAAGGAGAAAATGGGAGAGATAGATTGGAATAATTATAAATATTTGAGTAGGGACCATATATTACAATATTGTAATATTAGTATAAAATTGTCTAAGTATAATAATTATATTATAATTATGTAGGGAAACCGCCTTTGTTACTAAGAGATTTTGGGGAGAGTGACTCTGCAACTAACTTTTAAGTGGCTCAAGCTGAAGCAATATTGTGGCAAAATGTTGCAGATGCATTAAGTACCTTTAAAAAAATTAAGTTACAACCAAAAAATTCTATGCTTACAGAGATAGCATTTCAGTGTGTATGAGTGTAACCTCAAGAAGGATATTCTATCATCATAAAATCCTAAGCATTTTATTTTAAAAATATTGTTAAGGAAAAAAATAAATTAAAAGAACTTTTCATCTTTGTAGGAACTTCACAGAGTGAAGAATTTTTGGAATATCACACAGAGAATGACCACTGCTCCCAGAAAATAGGCAAAATGGAAGTGTGGCTTTGTGAGCAAGAGGCCCAAGGACAGCATCTCTGGGACATGTCCAGCTCTGACCCTGATGAGCCTCGGAAAGATGAAAGGAGACGACAAGCACTGGTGAGGACCAAGACAGAGAGAATCCCACTTTTTGATGAGTTTTTTGACCAAGAGTAAGAACGCTACACACTACCCTTGATATCATTAGCCATGGAAACCTTTGCTTTTCCATCAAAATCCTTCAAGTTTACATGTAAATTACTTTGAGGGAAGCAAGGCCCTTTGGTGCACAAAGGATGTCATCTGGAGTCTTTTGGTTAATAGATTGGCCCTGTATGCTACTCCCTATGGTTGTAGAACTGGCTCAGAACTGAGGGACTTAAACAAAGGCCAATCGATGGTCTCAACTCTGTGGGTGGCTGGGTTCCATGCTGGTCTCATGACATCTCTCATAGTTGGTATCAAATGACAGCTAGGACTGGAGCCCTGTGGAGGTTCAATGAAGACACTAGGACTGTATTAGCCAGGGTTCTCTAGAGGAGCAGAACCAAGAGAATGAATTATAGAATAAAAGGGGATATCTTAGATTCGCTCACAGCAGTCCACAATAGCAGTCTGCAAGCCCAAGAGTCAAGCCACTCAGTCCACATGGCTGGATGACTCAGCAGTCCCAATCCAGCACTGAAGACCTAAAGGCTTCCTGAGGAGCCGCGGGTCTTCAGTCCAGGTTGGAAGGCTGAGGATGCTTCATCCTAATACTGACGAAGGGATGCACGACAAGTTCCAAGCAGCCAAAGAGAGAGATTTCTTCCCCTTTATATATCCTTAGTGCATGGTCTTGCAACCCTTTCCCAGACTTGTTGGCTTCCCTAGTCTCTGGCATTTCCTTCCTGCACTGCCCTCCCAGAAAGGAATGTTTGTTTCTAGCTCCCCTGAGCCTCCTTATATACTGTCCCCTCCTGAGAGGGGTGCCTTCCTGTGCACAACCTCAGATACCCATCCAAGATTACTAAATGGGTCAAGGTGACAACAAAACTTAATCATCACATGGACCTTTCCCACTTCCTCACCCCTTCTTGGGGTCTATGCAACAGGGTAGTGAAATTTTCTTCAAACCAGCCCAAGGCTTCTGAGACCAAACACCCCACAAGGAAGAGATCAAAACTACCAGTGTCTAGACGTGGAACTCACACTACACTACTACCACATCCTGTTGGTGCAAGCCATATGCTAGCTAATGAAAAGGGTCCACAATAGGGCATGGATCCCATGAAGTATCTTGGAGACTTGCCACCAATCAACACTTTCAATAAAATACAGCTTTTTATTGAAATCCTCCATACATCTAGACAATGTTCCCTGCTCATAATTCCTACCACCACACTCTTTTGATATCCCCTTACCTACACTCTCTTCTCAGAACACCTGCTTCATTTTTTCCTTTATATTACATGGTTCTTGTACAAGTAGCAGCAGCCACTAAGAGGTCATAAATGTAACAACAACCACTTTGTGTCTGGAATACTGCGTTCCAAAATATTCCTCCCCATCCTTGGGCTTCCATTTTCTTTCAGCTACCTCTTCCAGTATAATCCCAAACCATGAAGGGCGTGATAGAGACATATCATTTAGTGCTCGGCATTCACCTGTTGTTTCTTTTTAGCCCTTTTGTGAGTTTGGAGTCTCCTTAGTAGTCACCACCATCTAGAAAGAGAAGCATTCCTAACAAAAAGTGGAGTTTGGGCATAAATATAAATATTTCAAGGGCAATATTTGGTGTGTATAATATATACATTTAGCCAAACACCAATAGTAACTTCTCCCCTAGGGTTTATGACCTTCTTCTCAATGATTAGTAAAGACAAATTAAATTCTATAAAACAAATAGATGTAAGAGTACATTTGACATAAATTTTAAAGAAAAAAAACATGTACTACACTATACACTTAGATACTTAGATAACTTAGGCCACATTTCAATGAGTTTCCCATAATGCACAGGCTTCAAGAAAGAGGTGGAAAAATAAAAGGTATGAAAGGTCATATTATTTAACATAATTTGACTGGGGAGATGCTCCTTGGTTAAAGGCATTTGCTTGCAGAGTCTACAAGCCCAGGCTTAATTCCCAAGCACCCACATAAAGTTGGATGCAAAGTGCTACATGTCTCTGTGATCCCTATGCACCTAAGACCATTAGAGGCCGAGCCAGGAGAACCCTCAGCTCATGGGCCAGCTAGGCTGACGTTCATTTACAGTGGCTTAAAGACCCTGTCTCAAAGAAGGTGCTGTACAATCACCCAAAGTTGTTCTCTGACCTATACACACACACACCGTGGCATACATATAGACTTAAACACATACATACAGACATACAAATAAATGTTTTTCAAAATAAAATAAAATTACTCAGCATAATCAAAAATAATTTTAGGCAATTTAGAAACTTACAAGAATTTAGTAAAGCCTTTTTGAAAAGCAAAACAGATGGGTGTAGTGGCAGACACTTTTAATCCCAGCACTCAGGAGGTAGAGGTAGGAGGATTGCCATGAGTTCAAGGCCACTCTGAGACTATATAGTGAATTCCAGGTCAGCCTGGGCTAGAACTAGATCCTACCTCAATAAACAAACAAAAAGCCTTTAGTGAGAAACTTTCAAAAAGAAAAGTAGAGGAACACACTACTTGAATTTGACATTTAGACCAATCACTAAAATAAGACGCCTGAAATGTCAGGGAATGAAAACTTGGTTCTTCTCATCATGGAAAATTATGAGACGGTCCCTGGGCCTGTGAACTCGAAGTTCTTTGTGCATGCTCTCTTTTTTGTGTATGCTAGACAGGAAGTTTATTTCTATAAAGGAAGATTTAAGTTGTTTAACCAGTTAGCTTTCTCAAAAGCATAAGCGGAGAAGTGGATCCAATCAACTCATGGTGTCCTCACTTCACGATGTACCCGCGTGGACCTAGAAGTTTAAGTAGGATGAGCAGTTCCTCGGATGAAGGCCTGCCGCAGGGGCTCTGCTTGAAATCGGTCAATGCTTCTTCTACAAACCCACTGGGCTCTGAGCTCCACGAGGACCAGACACAGCTCCCTGTGTTCTTCCACTTCGAGCACGACATCTGGCAGAGTTTATTGGGGAAGTGTGCTGAATTCATTAATGGACGTGTTGAGTCAACTAGTCAATTAGAGAGGCACTTGTTTTTCTCCAGCTGTGCAGTTGCCAACCCTCACTGCCGCCATTTCTCGAGTCTTCTACAGAAGGCTGATTATACTACAGAGAAAGGGACTCTCCCCAAAGCTCTTGGAATTTGCACATGGAAATGGATGGCCCAAGTTAAAACGTCGCCTTGGGGGCACAAAAACCGTACACATGCTGAGCTCAAAATATTTCTTGAAACTCCATCATAACGCATAAGCTGCAGAGACAGTAGATCATAACACCTCTTGTTTGTGTTTCTTTGTTGCTCTATGCGGAATTCCTCCTTGCTTCAAGGTTGGAAAGTGAGAAGAATGGTTTTTACAAATGCCAGTGTGCATGGACTGCCTAGTGTGCCAGGCCCTCTGAATGTCTCACATGCTCGTCCTCACAGCAGATTGGTGGGCCGTGTTCACGTCATCCCATTCAGCAGCGAGGACACCGAGGCCCGGAGAGGCTCAGGAAAGTGCTGGAATCACCTAGCAGAGCTCCCCTTGGCTCACACCGCTGTTTAACAACAGTGCCCCCATGTGAGGCAGGGGTCTTTGCTCTCCTTTTCCAATTTCACTTCTGAAAGTTGCTCATCTCCCAGCTTCCAGGCTCACTATGTGGCTCTCCAGATTTCTCCTCCATAGTGGTGTGGTTCTGGTCGGTTTCCTCTTAAAAGGCGCAGAACACACTGGAAGGACGAGCCCTTTGTGGGGACTTGTAGAGGAAGGAAGAATACCTTACCTGAGGTGCTACTGGGGGCGCAGGAAGGACCAGACACACCTGAAAAGAGCAGGTGAGAGAGTGAGACAAAACTGACTGTCACCATTGGACCTGAAAACCCCAGGGAGCACCCCTTCCTTCCTCCAGACAGCCACGTCCCTGACAGAATGTCACATCACATGCATGGTGGCAACCACTGGAACTGCAATGCTGAGAGCTGGCCCCCATTAGAGTCTACTATTTAGTGATCAAGATTTGGGGTCCCCCTTTTGAGGCTGCGGAAGGGATGATCCTCTGACTCTTGAGTGAGGAGTGTATTTTTTTAAGTGTTAAAGTGAATCTAATGTTCAAATTTTAAGCTTGTTCGGGCCTGGAAAGGTGGTTCAATGGATAAAGCATCTGCTCCACTACTCAGAGTATCTGAGTTCAGCTCCCCAGACCCCACTTTTAAGGAGCTGGAGGCTACGGCTGGTTTTTCAATTCCAGGGCACCCATAGCAAGACAGGAGGTCAAAGCCAGCATGGTAGCACACACCTTTAATCCCAGCACTTGGGAGATGGTGGTGGAGGTGGAGGATCTGTGAGGTCAAGACCCTACCTAGGACAAAAAAAAGGGGGGTGAAGAAAGGGAGGCAAGGACCGACCCAAAAGTTGTTCTCTGGCCTCCACACCAGCCTGTGCTCATACATACAAACATGCATACACTCACCAAATAAATAATTTAAAAATATTCAAGTTTGCCTAAGATTGAAAAAAATCATAGCTTTAGCAATATATAAATATTCAGCACCTATCTAAAAGCAACAATTTCTGAGGTAATTTTTTGAAGCAAAGAACAGAGGCCTGAAGCTCTGCAACCATTAAGAAAGACGTTCATTTGTTACTGATCATCTCAGAGCATCAATCTTATAACTCATATTGAATTTGTTTGGGCCAATGTGCAGCCATGATAAACACAGCTGCTGCTCATGAACACCATCAAATCCAGCCTGGAGGCAAGCTTGTCAATTTTCTTCCATTGAAAATCCTCCAGTTTGGGGGAGAAAAGGAGGGTTTGTCTATGTCCAAATGTATGTTCTCTCTTATCAAAACAATATTTTCCTTCTTGCTCTGAATTTTTCATGAGAAAGAGAAATGTCTCTTTCTTGCATATTTTTGGAAATGTGCTTCTCTCAATTGTTTTGTTTTCCAAGCATAAGGCTGCTTTGCCTCATCCCTTTACTTTAGTGATGATTCTGAGCTACTGTTCTGGGATTTAACTGAAGATGGTTTCTTGCAGGAGTCATCTATGAATAGCTTTGTAAACAATGGGACAGTACTTGGTACATGTTCAGAGCCTTTAATAGGAAACAGGGCTGGTATGCAGGCACAAGCCTTCAATCCCAGCTCTCGGGAGGCAAAGGTAGAAGGATGGATATGAGTTCAAGGCCAGCCTGAGACTGCACAGTGAATTCTAGGTCAGCCTGGGCTAGAGTGAGACCCTACCTTGAAAAACAAAACAAAAAAATAGGAACTGGGGATGAGGGTACAGCTTAGTGGTCAAGTATCTTCCTACTGTACTCAAGACCCTGGCTTCAATCCCCAGCAATATTAGAGTTGGGGTTCAACACAAGGCACCCAGACAAATGTTTCTTGGGTTCAAATAGGAGAGAGAGAAGGTGAGAAAGGGGGAGAGCGCACTCACCAGCAAAAGAACAAGAGGACCAAGAGCTTGAGGGAGCGATGGCCAGAGAGAGGCTTTAAGGGGTGAAGAGGAGGAAAGTCCCCTGGGAGGGAGGGCCCTTGGGCAATATGCATAGGTAGGGATTAGAGCAGGTGGCATTCCTCTCCTCTCAGCCCAGAGGTATCCTCAATTATCATAAAATTAGGTGGTTTCAGAACCCCAGACCTAGTTTAGGCATGACCACGTGGTGGGGAGAAGGGAAGAGAGAGCTCTGGGACTCTTACAAGCACCAGAAAAATAAATAAATAATAACCAGAAAACAGAATGTCGACTCTGCATCCCTGCCTGTCTTGCCATGGGCTACTTCTACAGAACATCAGCGGTTTCGTGCCTTGACTGAACAACACAGCCTGTTTCTGCATGCTTCTCCTGTAAGACCCCTAATTTAGCACTGTCAGCGGGCATGGGAGAAAGTAGACTAACGAGGAGGTTAGGGAAGGTAAGGCCGTTAAAACTCTGAAATACATCATATATATAAACAAATACAATTTTATTCAAGTGCCAAATAAGCCAGAACAAATGGCAACCTAAGTTGACAGTTAAGGCAAATTTTTAAATGTGTCCTTCATATTAAGTCTCCAATTCATTCATTTAATCATGCATTCAAAGGATGGGTTTTATTGACTCCATGCCAAGCACTGTTCCAGCTGCTTCGATCACAGTCATAATGAAGATCTGGTCCTCTTAGCCATGGGTTATATTCCAGTGGGAGATCGTGAACAGACAGCCAAGTATGTGATAAAATTTCATATAATTAGACATTACAAAGAAAAATAAAGCAGGCAGGATAAGAGATGTGAGTGGAGTAGATTGTTGGAGGCAGGATGCTCAGGGAGAGAGTCTGAGGAAGAACCTTGAACATCCGAAGAGCATATGCAAAGGCCTTGAAGTGAGAATGAGCTTGTAATGTTCAAGGGCCAAACAGAAGACCAGAATGGCAGGGTGAGAAAATATCTGAGACTGGGTGGAGGTCTGTTGGGTCCAAGACTGGGCAACCCCATCAATTCAGCCTCCTTGGCTAATATCACAACAAGGTAGTGGGCCTAATGGTGAGAGTGCATTTGCAGAAGAGATCATATTGTTGATCATCCTGTTGGGACAGGAAAACAGAGAGTTTCAGGAGCCAGGATCCTTCTTTTTACAACAACCCAGTCCTGCAGGAACACAGCTAAGTTCCACAAAGCCTGTGGGAATTCTTTCCAAGGGCAGCACCCTCAAAGATTTACCTTCCACTTGTCCCCGTCTCTTAAAGTTTCTACCAGGTTAGTGGGGACCAAGATGACAGTGAACCTTGGGAGGACAAACCATACCCAAGACCTAACAGGAAAGATGAACAGGGATGTTATCAGAAACATAGTCAGGGCCCAGGGGTGAGGCCACATGGTAAAAACCATAGGTTTGAAGTGTCATTGCATTTTAGACACAGGGACTGAACATCATCTAGGCTGGCATCTCTGAGATGAGGATCGGGCTCTGGACTACCTCCCACACCACCTCACGAGCCAATCAGAAGGGCCTCCATCTCTGCTGCTGAAAGGAACCTCAGCAAGCAAGCTCAGAACTATGGATGGCCCTTTGGACCAGAGATGCAGAAACAATGGCCTTTAGTGGTCAGAGAACAAAGAGCCACTGAGGCCCGGAAGCTCTCTGTTCCTCTTTCCCAGTCCCTCCCAAGACCCTGTTCCTTACAGTGAGCTCCGCTTCATTCCTGGGCCAGCCCCAAATGACACCAGAGGCTGCAGCTGACTTCAAATAGGAGCTGTGAAGAGCTCTTTCCAATGCACGTTCAGTGATGCCTTGTCAGCCAGGGTGGGCAGATTTACCCCACAATGATGAGCACATGGGACAAACCAGGGCTTTTCCCAGGAGCTGGCTATGAAACACCTAGAGGTTGGGGTTGGGGAGATTCCTCAGTCTGCACAGTGTTTGCAGTGCATGCATGGGGACCTGAGTTTAACCCCCAGTACCACATGGAAACAAATAAGAAAGATGAATATGGTAGTGTGCTTATAATCCCAGCACAAGGGAGACAAGTCAGGCAGCTCTCTGGAGTTCACTGGTCAGCCAAACTAGCCTACTTGATGAGTCTCAGGCCACCCTGTCTTGGAATATTCTCTCTGTATAAGTCTAGCTCTGAAACTCCTATTTCTATTACTGGTCCAAAGTGTGCTCTTACCCATCCGTCAGGGTATTTAGTCACTGCTGGGTTGAAATGCAGAATCTCCTTCTGCCTCCCTGACAAGTCTCCAGCTTTGGGAGGAGGTGTACAGACCTGGTTTATAGCCCCATCCCCCTCAGTAGTGTCCTTTGTCCTCTCTGGACTTAATATACATTGTGATGATCTCATTGTCCCTGGCCCTCTCCTGAGCACCACCTCAACCTCCTGGATGGTATTACTGCTTGCCCTACTATGAGCATGGCCTCATGTAACCTCCTGCCCTACTATGAGCAAGGCCTCATGTAACCTCCTGCCTTACTATGAGCAAGGCCTCATGCAGAGATTTTTCAGGAGGATGTGCTGTAGTCTTCCCCTCTGGCTTGGGCTCAGCCTAAGTCTGATGGTATAATCATCCTCCAAGAACTAATATCCCTTGTGCAGCCTAGGCTGTCCCTCCACACACTGTGCTAAGGAGTTGCCATGGCTCCCAGTCCTCAGCTCCCTCCCATCCTCTCCCCAGAGGCTTTGGAAACACTTGAGATATTCTCCATAACCTGCATGAATCACAGCTATGGTGGTCTTTCTCTGCCAAAATATTTCTGACTGCCATGATGACTTGGCTGCAGTCCCCAGATGTTGTTGCAAAACAGGTGGCAAGCATCTGGAGGGACAGACAGGTGTAGCATGACTCATGAGCTTGAAGGCCTCTTATTTGATAGCCACTGTGGTTCTTTGAATGTCACATGTTCCCCCATAGTGTAATGGGTTTGAATGCTTAATCCCCAGCTGGCTAGTACTTCAGGAAGGTTGTGGGGCCTCCATGGGGGATGGGGCCTTGCTGGAGGAAGTGGGTCACTGTGGGGAGGGGGGCTCAGATATCTCTCTCTCTCTCTCTCTCTCTCTCTCTCTCTCTCTCTCTCTCTCTCTCTCTCTCTCTCTCTCTCCTTCCTGCTGGTATGAAGATGTGATGCCTGGCTATCTGCTCCTGCCATGCTTCCTCAATGATGAAACTTCCCCTCCAAACTCTAAGCTGAAACCAACCATTTCCTTCCATCAGCTACTTCTGGGGGGTACTTTGTCCCAACAATGAGAAAGTAACTTTGAAAGCCATCCACTCTGGAAGGGGCTCTGTGAGTTCACTTGAATTTTAGTTATAGTTCCCAGGGACAAACAAGGATGGAGTGCAAGTAGTTCATGGAGGGATGGTCCCAGTAGATAGCAGTGGGGCATGGGAAAGGGAGATGGTAAAGGCAGCCACTGAGGGGCACATTCAAGAAACTTTCTCCTCTGAGTAACAGCAGCTTAATCGTGTTAGGCAAATCTGTATCTGAGGAAGCTGGGTTACACACGCCTCCATGCAGTCATTGGTTGATGGTGCCAGGGCCTTGGGGGAGATGGGTGAATTCTTTGGCACTTCCCAAATGCCAGGGGGAGTTCTGAGACTCAGAGATACAGCCAGCAAAGCCTGGCCAAATTCAGGCTTTAGGAAGTTATTACATCTTGGTTATCATTTTGGAAAAGGTTTAAAAAGAACTTTAAGGCGATGCTATGGAGACAGGAAAATGGACAATGGTTTCCAGGGATAGGAGGGAAAAGGGATGAAAACCAGAACTGAGATGTTTCAGCTAGTGAGACTACTCTGTGAATCTACACTCTTATACATTCATCAAATATACATAGAATGGCTGGGCGTGGTGGCACACACCTTTAATTCCAGGATTTGGGAGGCAGAGGTAGGAGGAATGCCAGGAGTTTAAGGCCAGCCTGAGGTTATATAGTGAATTCCAGGTCAGCCTGAGCTAGAGCAAAACCCTACCTCAAAAAAAACAAAACAAAACAACAGCAACCATGAACCAAAGTGTCAACTGCAGGCCTTAAACTGTAACTGATGTGCCTCTCAGGACAGGATATCCATCATGTAGTACATGTGTGTTTAGGAAATCTCTGTATCTCCTACCCCAACTTTCTTGTGAACTAAAACTGCTTTGCAGTCTTATGCTTTGAGAGTGACTGTAGCTTGTAAGGACTGCTATATTTATCCATCCCAACTTCCATTCTGTGACTTCCCTCCTTGTCAGGTATTAAAAAAGCACCAGCTACTCTGAGAATCAGGATGACTGAGTTGAGGCTACTTAGTTGGGGTGTAGCAGGATGTCCTTACAGGATTTACCATTACTTCCATTTTATGGTTAAGGTATTACTAAGCACAGTTCTTTTGTAGTGGCTGGAAGCCCTGGCATGCCCATTCTCCCTGTCTCTCTTCTATTTCTCTCTCTCTCTCTCTCTCTCTCTCTCTCTCTCTCTTTCTCTGATTGCAAATAAATTAATTAAAATTAAAAATCTTTTTTAAAAGATACAAATAGATTAAAGGTAAAGAAGTAGAGTGAGATGCGTAATGCCAACACTAATCAAAAGAATTCTGGAGTGGTCAAACTGGTGTTAGACAAAGCAGACTTTAAGGTTTCTAACAGGCATCATCACCATTAGCCACCAAAGTTATGTATCTATCCAATTTAACAATAACAAGAATAAAAGATCATATTTCACACCACAGCTAATATGAAAGTCAATTCCCAAAAGGAATCTGATGGCCATTGTGGTGCCTGTCCCATCCTTTGGGAAGGCCGGACTGGAAGCCTCAAGGGATTGTAAATGAACACTTTCCCAAAGAAGGGACCCAGAAGCCTAATAAAATCAACAGATGTCCATGATCAAGTGCATGCTAAGGGGCTGGCTGCTGGCTAGCATTACTCGTGTCTATAAAGCACAGCAGTTGGATGACTCTATCCAAGCACAGCATGACAATGATGGAGGAGATTTTTTTTAAAGGTTCAAATTGGAGGCTGGAGAAATGGCTCAGCAGTTAAGGCGCTTGCCTGCAATGCCTAACTACCCACAACTGATCCCCCAGTACCCACATAAAGCCAGATGCACAAAGTGGCGCATGCATCTGGAGTTCATTTGCAGTGGCTGGAGGCCCTGGTGTGCTGATTCTCTATCTTTCCCTCTTCTCTCTCTGCTTGCAAAGAAACAAATAAAATGTTTTTTTAAAGGTTCAAATTGCTCGTTATTTCTAGCAGCCAAATGGGATTTCCAGAAATGAAGAAAAAATATTTGCATCAAATCTAAGTCTACAAAAATAAAAAAAATGAAAAACCAGAAGGTGATTTTTATAACATTATGTTCTTCATAACCCAACAGACTTCCTGAAATGGTGTCCTCCACACTCTTGGGGCTGGGATGTGTAGCACTATCGAGTGCTTCTTTACCATGTATAAGTCCCTGGGTTGGTCCTTAGCTCTGCTTTGCATTACCCAGAGGTCCCCTAAGAGCTAACCCAAACCCTCCTCACTATGTAAAGTTGAGACCTACCTCCATCTACCTCCAATTCATAAGACATCAAGGGAAGAAGACTTTGGATGAAGATGGACCAGCTGATATCACAAATCAGTAGAAGAGAAGTGGGATTTAAGAAGATGGTAAGCCACCTCTCCCCCTGGGGTAGAGATAGACATAGCTCTCAGGTGACCCTCATTAGAGACTGATGGACCAACTGACTGCAATTCACACAGATTCAGCTTATTGGCAAATGTCTTCATAACAATTTGAAAAGGGACATATCTTGTATTCAATATGTTTTTGCCACATTCCACACATGTGCACACACATAAACCCACAGCTACTCGTCCCTCCCTCCTTCCCAAAAAGAAGCAAGAACCTAAGTATTTCCCTGAAATGGGAAGCATTAGAGACAAGGGTTGTAGAAGTTTGCCACCTGCTGACCTTTTGCTGAAGCACCTTGTTCCCCATGAAAGTGAGAGCATCCACGTGCTGCTGATGCACATTGAGGCCTTCAGCCTTTTGCACTATTTCACAATAAGATGAAGGAATCTTTTTTTACTTCTTCTTCTTCAAAAAAAAAAGTCAGTATGGAAGAGAAGCAAAAGCTCCAAGACCCCACATAAGTATTCAACAGAATTCATACTCATTTGAGGGCCCTCTGCTGGCTGGTTTCATTGAGTACTCCTTAGCCGTGTGCTGTTTTCTGTTTTTGTTGGTTCGTTTTTTTGTTGGTGTTTATTTTGAAACTTTTTTTGTAAAATAATCACAAAAAATCGAGATGGGAAAAGTTTGGTTTTCTTGGGGTTTTTTGGAAGGGTTATTGTTATTAAGTAGAAACTTTGTATGAGCATGTGCTGGTACCACCATTTCCTCCTCCTTGTCCCCCCGCTGCCCCCATTCCACTGAGAGCCCTCCTAAGTGGGATTGCTGGTTTTCACCATGGGGTTGTAATACCTCTGGATATTCCCCCCACCTTGGCTCTTACATTCTTTCCATCCCCTCTTCTGCAAAATTCCCTGAGCCATGGTGGGTGTGTTTTAAGTCTATTTTAGTGTTGAGCTCTTAGCAGCTTCTGGATTTCTGCTTTGGTCCATTTTTAGTATCCCCAGTGTCTGTCTCCATCACTCTGGTGCAGGTTGTCGGGCTCGCTGTGGGAGCAGTACTCTCGCTCATCTCTCCACTTCCTCTGTGGTTTCACCTGGGCCTCAGCTGATGTGTTAGGGCTGGTTCATCTCTTTCCAGAGTCAGCTATCATTTCTTGTCTTGGTAGAATTTGTCCTCAAAGTCTCACTGCCTACTGAAAAAGAAAAACAGATTTTTTTTTTTTTTTTTTGGTTTTTCAAGGTAGGGTCTCGCTCTATCCCAGGCTGACCTGGAACTCACTATGTAATCTCAGGGTGGCCTCAAACTCACGGCGATCCTCCTACCTCTGCCTCCCAGAGTATTGGGATCAAAGGCGTGCGCCACCACGCCCAGCCGTAAAACAGATTCTTAAGTAACATTTCTACATCTGGTCCTTTACCTCACCCTGACTGTTTTCTCCTGGGAGTGAGTCACCTGCCGGGCATTCATTCCCCTTGCCCTTTCTTGGAAAGCAGGTAGGTGGATGTGGCCTATCTTACTCTGAACTGCTTCCATTTTTTCACTATTATTTGCAAACTTATTATCTAGCTTATGACTTCTTTCCTGACTTAATATTTCTGAGGTAGTCCTAAATATAGGCTATCAAAGACATCCCAAGTCGTTAAAATAAGATGTAATTTCCAGTAGTGTAATTAGAGGCAGGCACATAAAGCCAGGCCCAGTTATTACAAAGTGATCTTCGATGGAGGAGGCTGCGGACGTGTCAGGACAGGATGCGGTGCCCACTGAGTTCTAAAGGCAGAAGCTGTCCTTTCCTCGGTTCCATTTTTAATCTTTTTGCCATTCCTGTTTCTCTGAAGAATCTGTTGGGCTAGTCTGTACCTCCTTCACCCCTGCAGGCTAGAATCTTCCCTATAAATTTTAGAGTATAAAACACTTGTCTACATATCAAGGATAATGTGTTAGCTAGCGTGGGCAAGGGGTGAGAGTTGGGTGTCTTTGAAATCTCTGTGCTTCTCTGATTTTATGATGTTAAATCAAACCACTGTGGAGTTGATGTAAAGCAGCAGTGCAGATCCAAGAGTGAGGACAGGGGTTTTCACAAATAAAGATGAGTTGATAAAGATTGGCCTGAAAGAATGATCATGAACTGAAATAAAACCAATTATGATAATAAAACTGATCATTAGCGAAATGGCGTGAGACTTCAAAGCTCAGGAAGAAGGGCTGTGCATCCAATAAAGTCAAGAAAAAAAGATTACAAAAGCCAGAAATCATTAAGGTGGCTGCCTCCAACAGTGTCTGAGTCTAACTGAAAGTGTGACCCAGCTACATAAAACCCTGGGCAGACCTCCTGAGACAAAGGTAGGGATGAGGTGACAATTTCACCTTGACTGTGGTGTAAGGAGGAGGAGGTGTCTTCCTTGGCCCTCCCAAAGGTGAATGGATTCTCCCTCACTGATGACCTTCAGTCCAGAACCAAGGCTCAGCAGATAGGACATGGAATCTCTTGACCACCCTAATCCTAGGTAAATAGGAATGGAGACTGGCTGGAGAGTCTGTCATCATCCTTGATGTCCCCTCTCCACTCTTGGCTGCTCAACGGTGACATCTTATACCTCCCAACCCAGCCCTTGCTAGCCTGGCCAGCAGTCATTAATGCAGGGGGGGGGGAGAGGATCTGAAGAGAAAATATGACAGAGAGAGAAAGCGAGGCTTGGTCACACCCACCCGTTGTTTAGGTCTGGATTTAAGCAAACAAAAATAGTACTAAGATATACAGGATACCTTGCCACAAGGACTAATACAGACAGCCCACAGAGGAGGATATACAACTGATCAGGGATGGGGAGGGGGGGAATTGGGGAATTCGGGATAACAACGCATGGTTTGCCCACTAAATAATGTAACACATTATGGACAATAAATATATATTAAAAAAAAAACTGAAACATTATTTTTCATCATGAAAATGAAATAAGAAAAATTGAGATATGTATTGTCAGACAAAAAGTAAAAATAAATAAATAATGAATGAATGAAAACGTGAGCAGAAACCCACTGTTTCTGGCCAGAGACTTGAAGTTACTACAAGTTTGTCACATACAGGTGTAGTGTAGCCCTCAAAAATCCTACAGAGGAACTGGGAGTGTGTGGAGCTCATGGTGACGCACTTGGGTTTAACGCCCAGCAACAAACCAAAGACCTATGAAGTATCAATGACTGTTTCCATTTCTAATAATCTCCCTTACAGTTCTAACTTTCTAAATCCGTGAGTTAATTTGAGTGAGAGCATGGGAGCCAGGGCCTCCTGCCAACACGTGCACCATCAATCCCCCTACTTTGCATGTGTGAGAACTCAGTATCAGAGAAATGAAGTAATTTGACTAGCAGAATATGCATAAAGAGAAATTATGACCTTTTCCTTCACCAAAACCCATTTTCATTTTTTCACAGGGAGCTCTGGAAGAAGAGAGGGGAAAAAAGGAGTCCAAGAGGAGTGAGGGAGACCTTCTGAGAGAGTCAAGACAGCACGCATGCAGCCCCCACTGAAATGCCTGCTGGTGAGCATGAAGGTTTCCGGGCTGCTCTATTTGTACCACAGAGCAGCAGGAGACAGCTCAAGTCTTTCACAAATACCTGTTGAATGCCTGAGTCTGTGCCTTGAAAATAACACCTCAAGTTTTAGTGAGGCTTGACATACCAGGCCAAGGATTTGCAATTGTATAAATCTCCATAATTGAGAAATTAAATTAATTTAATTTTTAAAGGAATCACAAAATTCCAGTTTCTGATTTGGAGTATAAGGAGCTTGGAATTTTTCACTCTTGTTTTACCAAGTAAAAAATCTAAACAAACTGAGAATTAACTCTTCTAAATCCATGAAAGGAGTGAAGTTAGGGCTGGGAGAATGGCTCGGTCAGTAAAGTGTTTGGTACATAAGTGTGGGTACCTGATTTTGGAACCCCAGCACTCAAGGGCCTAACTGCCTGCCTGTAACCCCAGTGCTCAGGAAGTGGAGACGATGGGATTCCCGAGGCCAGCTTGACTAGCTAAATCTGTGAGCTCTGGGTTCAAGTGAGAGAGGCCCTGTGTCAGGAGTCAAGCCCTGGCCTCCACATACACAGGCATCCACATGAGATCACACACACACACACATACACACGGAGGAGGAGGAGGAGGAGGAGGAGGAAGAGGAGGAGGAGGAGGAGGAGAAGGAAAAGAAGAAGAGGAGGAAGAGGAAAAAGAAGAAGAAGAAAGAAGTGAAGTTGCAGGGCAAAGCCCTGGCCCAAGAACCAGAGGCAAGCAGGTAAACATAGAAAACTACAACTTGTAAGAGCAGAAACCTCCTAGAAGCTAGGAACAGGGTAGGAACACAAGAACTGAGCAATCTCTATAATCTCAGTGTGGACAAGTCAAAGGGTGAAAGCTGCAGGGGGCCTGGTCTTAAGAAAACAGCCACATTTTTGTGAGTTTTTCCTTCAAAAGCTCTCTGGAGCCTGCACAATAAGTCTTGAAGAAAGCCAGAGCCTTCTGTCCTTCTAACAAGATTTGCCTCCAGTAGAAGCCGCTTTACTGTAACCTAGCTTGCTGAAGTTCTATCAGACCTCCAGAACCTGAGGGAAAGGAGATTCCCAACCCCCTAATGTAGAGGACCTCTAACTATTGCCTGAGCACTGGCACTCCCTGTCCTCTGCTTCCTCACAATGGGGCGGGTGGACAGCCATGCCCTTCCCACCAGGAGGGACTGTCACCTGGAACTGGACGTGGAAACAAACCCTTCCTATCTTCAATTGATTGCTGTCAGGTATTTCGTCCCAGTAACAAGAAGGTAACTACTACAGCAGTCCTAACAAGAAAGTCAAGAAAGTTTATTGCTTTAAGTGCTTACATTAAAAATCACAGAGATGGGGCTGGAGAGATGGCTCAGTGATTAAAGTCTCTTCTTGTCAAACCTGACATTCTAGGTTCAATTCCCCAGTACCCACGTAAAGCCAGATACACCAAATGGTGCATGCATTTGGAGTTTGTTTGCAATGGCATGAGATCCTAATGTACCCATATTCTCTCTCTCTCTCTCTCTCTCTCTCTCTCTCTCTCTCTCTCTGGGTGTCATGGCACACGTCCTTAATCCCAGCACTCAGGAGGCAGAGAGAGGTAGGAGGATTGCTGTGGGAACACTACCTCAAAAAAAGTCATAGAGCTCTCAAAGAAAAACCCTAATGATGCATACAAAACAAGACTCTAAAGAATAAAGAAGAAACCCAAATGCAGCAGACAGTAAGAAATAATAATGATCATTCAGAACTCGATAAAATAGTAACTAAAAGAACAATTCACACATCTAGTCAAAGAGTTTGTTATTTGAAAAGAGTAATAAGATTAACAATCTCTTAGCCAAACTAGTCAAAAGAAAGAGAAAGAAGACCAAATTAATAAAATTAGAGATGAAAATGGAGTTGTTGGAAGGAAGGAAGAAAATAGAGAGAGGAGGGAAGTCATACTAGTAAGCACATTCTACATAGCCAGTATAATCCTCCTATCATAATCAAAGGCACACAAAATATACACACAAAAAGAAAACTGCAGACCAATTTCCCTGCTGAAAATAGATGAGAAAATTTTTAGCACAAGACTTGCAAAGTACATTTAAGATCACAATGAAAAGATCATACATTACTGCCAAGTTAGTTTTCTCCAGGGATAAAAAGTTGGTTCAACACACACAGATCAATAAATGTAACACACCATATTAATGGACTTAAAGAACAAGTTACATGAGCGTCTTGATAGAGGGAGGAAAGGCATTTGACAAAATTTAACCTGGCATCCTAAGGAAGTGTGGAAGAAGCTAGGAATAGGTGGCACATAGAATATATTAAAGGCTGTTGTGGTTTGAATGTGAATCTATGTCTCCTGTAGCCTAAGGTATTTTTGATTAAGTTTGCAACTTAAGTTTCCAGCAGCCTTTTAGAAGAGGTGTCACTGAGGTGGGTCTTAGCCCAGCCCTAACATGTGTTCAGAGCTAGTTGGAACACTGACTGTTCATGTTTGCTGGCTGTGTGGTGGGGTCTGCATGCAATGGATCTATGGAAGCATGTCAGCTTCTTCTGCTATGATGATGCTTCCCCTGGATTCTTTAAACCTGAAATGAACTCTACCCCCATAAGCTGCTTCTGGTTGGGTGTTTGTCCAACAAAAGAAGAAACTGTAACAAAAGTTATATATGAAACCTACAGCCAACATTATACTTAATGGAGAAAAACTTAAAACAGTTCCTCTAAAACACGGAAAGATATAAAGGTCCCCACTCTATGCACTGTTACTCAATATAGTGCTAAAAGTCACAGCTATAGCAATAACACAAGATAAAAATATAAAAAGGATAAAAATTGGAAAGGAAGAAGATAAAATGTCCCTATTTGTACCTAACAAGATTCTACACTTAAAAGAACTCAAGGACTCAACTATCAAATTGGTGACATTTAAAGTGATTCTTTTTTTTTTTTTTTTTAAGAGACATGGTTTCAGGTAACCCAGGATAGCTTTGAACTCACTAGGTAGCTGAGATTGTGTTGCAGTCAGCTTTCTAGTTGCTGCACAGAAAGAACCCAAACAAAAGCGGCTTGTTAATGGGTTTATTTGGCTTAAGGACTTGAGGAGAGACTCCATCCTGGCAGGGAAAATGATGGCATGAGCAGAGGGGTGGACATCACCTCCACTGGAAACAGCGGCAGGAAGGTGTGTCAAATACTGGCAAGGGGAAGCTGGTTTATAATCCCCATAATCCCGCCCCCAACAACACAGCTCCATTGAGGTTGTAAAATCCAAATTGCCATCAGCTGAGGATTGATTACCCGGAATGCATTCATCTGTTTGTGGTGACACCTGGATCAAACAATGACAGACTGACTTTGAAATCTTGATCCACCTGCCTCCATCTTACAGGAGTGGACCACTACATCTGGCCTGGAGTAACTCTCAAACATTGCATTTTGACTTTACATATAAATGGAGAGATATAGATAGATGATGAAGTTAGACAGATGGATGATAAATGGATGGATGGTAGGCTGCATATACAGATGGTTGATGTATGTCTACCTATTAGTTTGTTCTGGAGAACTACACTAATACAGGATGAAAGACAGTGTGTTGATCACAGCAATAGTAGTAGCCAGAGTATGGCCATTTTGCTCTGGTTCCCTGGGCCTGAGCTCTGGCAGAGTTCCACAAAGAGGCTCGCAGTGGGTTGCTGATAAGCCTTGATCCTGTTTGTTGATACTTTGCTCTGCTGTGCTCTGCTGATTGGCTCCTGCCAAAAGGTTTGAATCTTATTGCTTGAGAGAAAGAAATAGGCTGACCAATGCAGCCTCAGGTTATTAAAGGGTTTTGGGTGCTGGAGTAAAATGAGATTTGCCTGACATTTCTCCAGGTCACGTGTGTCTGTCCAACCATACACCTGACCTCTCCCCGATAGAGCCCTTTCTCCTGATGGCCTGCGAGAGTTGGGCTACCCACAGGGGGCCAGGGGGCCACGACTTCCCCAACAAACACCCACATACAGCTGGATACAAAGCGGTAGGTATATGTGCCTCTGTGATCCCAGTGTGCCCATCTGAAACTCACAGGCCAGTTCGCCTGACATTTGTTTGCAGTCTAACAGTTTGCTTTCAGTGGCAAGAAACCCTGTCTCCAAGAAGGTAGAGCACATATACCTCAAGGTTGTCCTCTGGCCTGCACACATGCGTCATGTCACCTATATACACATCTTTTTAAAGGTGGAAAGAAAGACTAGTTATGGATTAAAGGGACGTGAGGAAACAATGCAATGTGCAAGCTTGCTTGATCCTAACCTAAACAATTCAACACAATTTTTAGACAATGGAGATTTGAGCATGGGCAGGAGTTATGTAAGGACAAAATTGAAAGAATTATTTTTACGGATTATGTTGCCATTGAGAAATGTTTTTTTGTTTTGTTTTTGTTTTTTGAGGTAGGGTGTCACTCTAGCCTAGGCTGACTTGGAATTCACTTTGTAGTCTCAGGTGGCCTGGAACCCACAGTGATCCCTACCTCTGCTGGGATTAAAGGTGAGCACCTCACACCCAGCTGGGATTATGCTTTTTTTAAAATCCATGTGTGCTAGAGTTAGTTACTGAGTTACTTGTGATGCAATGTTGGTGTGTTTGTTGGGCACTGCTTGTTGGCACTGCTACTGAGGGCATGGAGAAAAAAGGGTTAAGGATGTATGAGTGAGGTGAAACCCCGATAATTCGGTAGGCGTTTCCCAGCTCCATCAACCCTGACTCCCAACCCCCATGGGCTAGCCACAGGAACCAGCATTCCCATCTCAGCATGACTGGCATTGGGTATCAGACAAACTTCCTTGTACCCATCCCCACAGACTGTGGCTAGCATCACATATTTCCCGCCACTCAGGCCCCCAAAAGAGGTATTCTCAGGTTGTCCGTACTCACCTATCCCTGTGCAGGCCGCTAACTCACCACCCCAATCAACCAATCCCCTTTTCTCTTCCCTATTCCCCATCCCCCTGACCCCCTTTTTTCCTATAAATGTAAGTTCCCCCAACTGAATAAAGAACCATGTGGATATACTATACACATCTGCTCGCCTCTGTGCCTCTCTGGACCCCCCTGAATCATCCCCCCAGCTCTGTGGACCCCAGCTCTGAGACAGTGGGCAGCTCGCTCAGCTCCCACCACTTCTGTTTTCCCTCTGCAGTGGCCAATGGCGCCCCAGAGGCAAAAACAACATGTGTTAAACAGTTTATTAACAATAACAACATGTGTGATAAGAGAAAATAAAGCAAGCTTAACAAAATGTTATGAATTGTTAAAGCTGGATGAGGAGAACATGAAAGTTCTGAACATT
Organism: Zapus hudsonius; assembly: GCA_004024765.1. NCBI lineage: Eukaryota > Metazoa > Chordata > Mammalia > Rodentia > Dipodidae > Zapus > Zapus hudsonius. The sequence continues at coordinate 29,090 of PVHP010005362.1, forward strand.
ATTTTCCTTTATATGATTTAAAATTTTTCTATTAAGAGTTTTACAAGGGCTGGCGCTTGCCTCCAGTGCCTAAGGCCCCGGGTTCAATTCCCCAGGACCCACATAAGCCAGACCCACAGGTGGTGGCCCTGGTTCTCTCTCTCTCTCTCTCTCTCTCTCTCTCTCTCTCTCTCTCTCTCTCTCTCTCTCTCTCTCTCTGTATCTGTTTGAAAATGAATAAATAGAAAAAATTTAAAAAACATGCATTCTTTAAAAAAAGTTTTACAAGTAGATAAAGCTATAGATTTTTTTAAAAAATTAGAGAACAGTGAAGTGAATTATAAAACTAGAGGTTCTAGGGGAATCTGATAATTGCTTTAATTTAGACTCTAACAAGCCTACCAGAACTTCTGAAGCCTGCCCTTCAAGAGAATGACTTGCAATTTTTTTCTTTCAATGTTATAGTTCATAACCTTTGTTCATTAAAATAAAGGTTGTTATGGGGAAAAGTGAGGAAGAAGTAGGAAAGGAAGGGAAGGGAAAGGGTAAAGGAGGGGGAGGGGGAGGGGAGAGGAGAGGGAAAAATAAACCAAAAACTAGAGTTTGCTTGCCTTGGATTTTTCCCCAAGGTCCCTAGACAAAATTTGGCCACAGTTTTCTTCCTGTGTCTTCTTATCATTATTTATTCTTTCAACAAATCCTTACATCAGATACTGTACAGAGTGCAGATAAAAAGTGAGCAAAAACAAATGCACTCTCTTCTCCCAGGGCTTTTATAGTCTGGTGAAGGAGTCATCTATGAATCCAGTAGTCACACACATGAGTGTTTGCCTATCAACTGGACCAAATGCTTTGAAATAAAAATGTAAGTACCTACACAGGCAGATAGCACATCTTGGGGGAGACAAAGACAACACACTAAGTAAATGACCTTGCTCGTATTTAGGTCTAAACTGGAAGCAAGTCTGCTGGCTTGACCTTTGCATGCAGGACAGTATCTGTTTTCCTAAATAATAACCTCCTAAGGAGGAAAACAGTCAAAATGCAAGGTATTGCCCAATATCATGTTGATTGTACAAACATTTCAAGACAAAGACCCAGAGTTTCCATGATCACTGGTTAGCTGTGTGACCTCATGCAATTTCAGGCACCCTCTCCCTTTCCTTATCTGTGGAATGTGATGGTAAGATCACCTATCACCAGGTGATTTATGAGGATTGAATGTAATAATCTTTGTAAAAACATTCCGTGGAACTGATTAAGTAAATGCTGAGAGCTTGTTTTCTGCTAAATACTATAGCTTATTCAATCATCTGTCCCTAGTCACTTCTCAGTCTTGCTCATAAGAACAGTAGCCAGCCAAGTCTAAATACTGCTCTCCTGCCTGAAGGCCTGGCCCATTGGTGACATCTTGCAGCATGCTGGTGTTGGTACCCGTTCTTCCAGACACACTAGCACAGTCTTCAAATAGAAGTGTTGAGGAACATATTGACCCATGTCCCCTCATTGCAGGAATTAACATCCAAGGGTCAACATACTGATCTGCTTACTCATGAAAGCCTAGATAGTTCCCAATGGCCAATTCAGCACTGCATACATACTACCAGGAATGACTAATCACAGCTTGAGGACACGATAGTGCAGTTTTCTCATGGTTATCCCTCCGCTACCTGCTCCTGAACATGGATGTAGGCATTCCTTGGGGCTATTGAACCAACATCCATTGGGGAGGACCCAAGGATGATAGTGGCAATAAGATTTGTCACAGAAGTTTGAATACTGGTCAGGTAAACTCAATATTATTATCCATCCTGCTCAAGGCCTCAAGGACTATATGCAATTGATCTTCTAGTCAGGACTACATTTAAGTAGATTGAGATGTTGTTATGACATTTCTTTAAATACAGCATGAGAAGTATAAACTGTAAGAACCTAATCTTCAGATTTCTGCCACTTCTACACAGGAGTTTCACTAAAATGGGCGGGTCTGCACATTAAGCAATACAATGGCTGACTTTAATGGCTTCAATAGGGTGTTACTTCATTCTCCCATGATAAGAATGAGCACAATAGATAACAAACTGCCAAGTCAAACACTAGCTGTGACAATCCAATATGAACCTCTCACTGATTTTCACATTTCACTAAAGGGAGTCAGACAGATTCCCAGGAAGTGACCAGGAAATGGCAGATGAGCCCACAGCATCTCAGAGCACTAGAAAGTAAGCAAAGAGAGATGGGAAAATAAAAAGAGAGGAAAGTCATCTTGAAGAAACAATAATAATACAAAAAGGTAATAATTATACATTGAATAAAACAGAAATCCAGAGATCACATTTCCATGAGTCAATAATCATATAAATAGAAGAAAAAGAAAGTTCTACCTTATAAGAAAATAACCATTACAGAGAATGATGAAATTAGAAAATTACCACTTAGCAACTGTCATGGTAAAAAATATGGATTCAGTCATAAATCATCAGTGGCTGCTAAAACTAAGGGGGGTGAAAAATTTATGAGAAGCAAATATTTATATTAACCCAAAGCATCTCTCCACAAAACATGTGTTCATTGCTCATTACTAAACATGTGCATTGTTGTTAATTGATGTATATTACACTGAAGGGGCAGACATCTTCACCAAGTGATAAAAGTGAGCAGAGTAGCAAGAGATAGACATAGTGTGTGTGCCTCTTGATGCTGTGCCCTGAGAACCCACACCATTTCTGTGGTATTCCTCAAGAAATGCACAACCTGACTCTAATGAAAAACAAAGACATGCCCAAATTGAGACACATTTTACAGAATAAAAATGTTTAATTGTCAAAGCTAAGGAGAAACTGGAGTACTGTTCTAGATTGAGGAGGATTAAAATGAATGACAACTGATGGTAACCCATGATCTGAGATTAGACTCTTGAAGCTTTCAAAAAGTTTTGAAAAAAGTAAACAATAGAATGATAAAGCAAAAATGGTAATGCGCTAACAATGCAAATATCCTAATGAAATGACATTGAGGAGTTCTTTGTGCTTTTTATGTATTTTGGAAATTTTCCATAAACTTAAAATTACCTCAAAATAAAATTACTCATAAATTGGAAATTTTTTTAAGATACCAGCTATTTGCTTGATTAAAGAAGTGCAGATTAAATGCAAAAGGAAAGATTGACTTTCCCATAACTGAGTAGTCAAGCATTCAGCTGGGGAAGATAGCTTCACAGGAACATCAGCAAGACTACTATCCAGAATATCTAAAGCTCTTCAATAAAAAATGCCGCTCTTCCTGTCGGACAACAGATCCCAGGCTGAGTGTGTGGGTGACTGAAGGTCTACAGACTGCTTGCCAAGGGATAATCTATTGCAAAAATGACCTCCTGCCCATACTTTATTACCCCAATTCCTCTTTTAGAAATTGGTTGGGTGTGGTGGTGAATGCCTTCAGTCCCAGCACTTGGGAGGCAGAGGTAGGAGGATTTCTGTGAGTTTGAGGCCAGCCAGAGACTACATAGTGAGCTCCAGGTCAGCCTGCATTAGAGAGGGACCCAACCTCGAAGAAAAACACCAACAAAAAAGAAATTGTCAGAATGTTTGAATCCTCAAGTCGGTCCTTGTATTTTTTTATTTTGCAAAATAGAGGTGCTAACATTTTCCAACAATAATAATAAATAATATCAACTCAGGGCTAGGAATACAGCTCCACGGTTGAGCACTCACCTAGCACGCCCCTCCCCCACAAAAACAAACAAACAAATTAATTAAATAAATAAATAGGAAACCCAGATGTATTAAACATTCTATTCTGGGCCAGAACCTTTCTCCTATATATTACTTGCACTGTTTTACTTAATCATCCCCATTTCACTATGAAGTAAGGACAACTATTCTCCTCTTAACCTCACAGATAAGGAAGCTGATACTGTGTGAATCATAGGACTGATAAGGGGTTTGAACCCCAGCTTCTTCATACAAGGCCCATATAATTAGCCACTATATAAGATGCTGTGCTGTAGGCTCCTTCTACACTCTGGTTTTAGTAATAATTTAGGCTCAAAATCCTGTGGCATGCCTCTGGGCTGAGTACTAGGATATACAGGATCCCTTGCCACAAGGACTAATACAGACAGCCCACGGAGGAGGATATCCAACTGATCAGGGATGGGGAGGGGGGAATTGGGGAATTCAGGATAACAACGCATTGTTTGCCCACTAAATAATGTAACTCATTATGGACAATAAATATATATATTTTTAAAAATCCTGTGGCAAATACCATCTCAATGCCCAAGATGCCCAAATGTAAAACAAATTGAAGAGAACAGCTCTGCAAGAGACACTTTGGGTCATGGTTCTGACTAGCTCAGTGCTGGGGCAAACTGGCAATTATCTTCATTGGTTACCTTGGTTAAAGGGTGAGGGAGGGAGATTAAGAAAAAAAAAAACCTAAAAATAGTCATTTCCAATTTTCATTTTCTTTTATGCTCCTAATTAGAGATTCTTGACTCAATCATTTTGCTCACATTAACTTTAAAATGTGTCAAATAGTTTCTTGGGCTGGGGAGATGGTTCAAAAGTTAAGGGCACTTGCTTGCAATGCTTGTCAGCCTGGGTTTTATTCCTCAATGTGGTGCATGCATCTGGAGTTCATTTTCAGCAGCAAAAGGCTCTGGCATGTCCATATTCTCTCTTTCTCTCATAAAAAAATAAAAATATTTTTAATCAAATATGTCAAACAGCTTCTCCTGAACAGTATCTGCAAAAATAAACAGGATTGCCCAAGAGCCAGAGCAAAACTGAAAGAAATAATCCTCAACTGGTTCAGTCCCAAAAACTCCCAAACTTCTTCCCCACATCCAAATCAACAGATAAACATGGAGCAACACGCTCTCTTGCACATTCTTAGAGAGCTCACTCGGCCTCATTCACCTTTCACACAGGAAAGGGCATAAAATACAATAAGCTCAGGGGACATTACAGGCATAAAACTGACTCTAAATTATGAAAAACCTTCCACTTTTAAACTTTCAAGTATTATCAGTAATGTTACAAGAGCTATTGCTATATAGTATATATTATAGATCATGTCATATACACACATACATCCTAGGTAAATTTATGTTTTAAGGTTATTGCCACTGTCCCTCGCTTCTTCCATTTTGACCTTTAGTATTCCACCTGTTCTTACCATAGACCTGAAAGGAGGTGGTGAAGGCAAAGAGGTCTAGTGGAAATCACTCCAGCCTAAGAATTCACTTAGGAAGCCTGACTTCTTCTTCCTCCGCTGAGAGAGTGAGGACTAGGGTGTGGACAACAGAGCTGGTTGTCAGCTCTCTTGAAGATCTGTCTTCAGCTACCAGAATCCCCCACACCATTACCCTGGCCCTTCCTTCATATGCCCCGCTGTTTAGTTGCTGCTATGCATACTGGGCTTATCTAAGACTAGAACATAGGTTCTAATGCCCTCCACAGCAGGGGTTTTGATGAATCTAATAAGTTTTTTCCTTAATTGGATTTGTGACTATATTAAAAAGATACTTCTGAATCATTTTTACTGAAAGAAATTGGAAGCATGGAAGAGCTTGGAGGTGCTGTTTACAGACTAACATGGGAGAGGACAGGCTTGTCCAGTTCACTTGCTAATTACAGAATGAGGAAAACTACAGTCCTAAATCCTGAATTACTCCTTGAGACAGCGGTGTCCTAGTGACTTGTGCTTCTAGATGTTGTACACTGCCATCTCTTCTTACTGCTATGGTCTAGAACTTCTTCACACACCACTATGCCAGGGCTACAATTCACCAGGTCCTTGTGACCTGTTTAAGAAATGGGTTGTCTGCTCAGTCAGCTTCTATGTGACTACTCCATCCCATTGCTGTAGCCAAGACACACGTCCACGGGACCTTACCTGAGAACATGCAGTTAAAACATGCTCTAAATGTGTTTCTCTGATGCTTTAAGATGTCATGCTGGGGATAAGCCATGACATATACATGGAGAACTTTCAAGGACCCCAAGTTCACTAAGTTTGAAGGCAAGATGAAAGATTTAAGCAGTTTAAATGATAATTACAAACTTGAGAATACAAAAATCGCACAGGCCCTGGAGACAGAAGATAGTATATACACTTGCTTTGGTTTTCTTTCTATTCCTCTGTGGATCATGAGTTCATCCTTTGAAAAGTCTGAGAAACAAAATCGGATAATTCTCTGTGGAAATCAGCTGACTCTCCGTCATTGGTCCTTAAGACAAATTTGTTAACTGACTCTGTCTTTCTGGGACATGCTTTGTTACAAGGTTCCTTGGTCTCTAACCTAAACTCAGCCCACCCTATACATCTGCTGAGCACGGAGATTGGGCTGTGACTCTTATGATCAATCACTCTGTTTTCAAGAAGTCAGAGACCTTACAAAGTCTCTGGTCTTATGACAATGAAAAAAAAAAAAAAAGCTTTTCAACTTGGAAGCAGGTCTCCAGGCCTATATTCCTTCTCCCAGACTTAGCTCCCAGGGACTCAATCCCACACGAGGCCTCCACCCCAGTTGTATAACATTATCGACTCTGGTGGCCTGACTTTGGGAGTCACATTTAAGTCCAAACAGTGGACTTCTTTCTCAGCCCAGGTGGCACCACTGTGTACTTACATGCCCTAGTATGATGACCTCCCACTAAGAGGGACAGGATAATGCCTTTTCAAAGCTCTGCCCTCGGTGCCTATGTGGTTAGGCTCGGGATGCATAGCATTAGTCTTTAACCATGTCACAGCAACTGCTATTTAATCAACTTACTAGTTACTGCTCTTTACAACTTACTATTCTATGGCCTGTGCCCAAAACCTAGACCCTGTCAGAGGTTCTGGTTTTCCTGGCACAATCCACCTATATCCCATCATCCCTGATGGAAGAAAGCCCCAAGCTGGATATTATGAAAGCACTATGACAAGAACCTCAGAATCTACCCACCCCTGACCCTTTCAAGCAAGCCATGTTCCAAGTGGAGTTCCCTGGGAATCAGGATCTAGTTACAAGGTACTTGGGGCGCAGGACTGAGCAGAGGGAAGCTGAAGTAGATGCACTTTGGATGAAGGTTCAGCCAAGCCCTAGGGACTTCTGGCTTTTGGACAGTCCTTACAAGTTGAGGCAGTACAGCAGAGCCTTCACACACCAACATCAACCAGTCCATGGAAGTAGGCTGCTCTGAGAAGGGGCACAACACTGGGCAAAGCAGCTCTCTGACCCATCGTTGAGGACCCTCCACCACCAGCAGGCAGGATTAAGGTCTACATTTCTGAAAAGGAGCTGCATTCTTCCTGAGGACTTTTGCTGTTTGTGTGAGCTGCCTCCCAGCATACACACACAAACAAAAATAAAACCCTCAGCACTTGCCAATGCTTTTTTTATAACTGTCATTAAAGCCTGGACAGAGAGATGCTATAAAATGCTGATTATAATCTGGAAAGAGACCTAGTTAACTGCAGAGATACAAGGGTTGCATTACTTGTTGCCAGTTTTAAAGTGCTCTCTGAAAACCAGGCTTGCCTAGTTCCCAATCCTGCAAAAGGTGCCTTCTATAGTCCTGGCTCACCATCTGCCTCTCAGTAGAATGTGGAGACTGCTGCCTGCCACCCATGGGTCCTTCACAGCTTCCTTTCTCTCTGCCCCCTGGACCTCCCAGAGGATCTGCTGCTCCAGGGGCTGCAGTGCTGGCTGGGTGTGAAGTATGGCACCTGGTGGGTGCTTTCATGTGTGCTAGCTGAGAATGTTGACAACACTTCTATCCCCTCATGGTGTCTGTGCTCCAAGCTTCCCCCCTTCTGCCTAGTGCATGGACTCACTTCCCAGGAGATATGCTTAGACATCCAAATACATAGCTGGTGCTCATGGCCCTGAGGTTTACAAATCTAAAATGTGAAGCTTATATAGTTAATTGTTTAAGAGATTTCAATACATTTTTTAAAGACATACAAACATATGCCGAAAAAGTTCTCTCTTAGAAAGGACAAGCCAAATATAATAAAAGGCTACTATTATTTCAGGGTAGAACTCTTAGCCCCATAAGAGCCAATCAGGTGATTCTGCTTTCTCAGAACCATTTAGCACAGACGCATGGTCCAGAGCAGGTCCTTAACCTGTTGAATGGTAACATACCAGAGCCTATTATCTGTCTCATAGAAAATAATATATCACTTCAATGACACTTGGCTATGATCAAGTATAGAAAAATCTCTTGTGACTGAAGCCCAAAATGTAAAGAAGAGAGAATCACTGGGACTGGTTGACAAAAACAAAACAAAAACAAACAAACAAAAATCCACCAGCAGCTCTAGTTTGAGTAAGACTCCATCTCAAGGAAGCAAGCAGAGCAGATGAATGAAAAGAATATACCCGATGATATTCTCCTCTGGCCTCTACATGTGTGGGAACACACATGTGCATACACACATCAATTTTTTTAAATATAAGAAGGGAAAGAAATAGACACTGTGTGGTAGTTAACACCTCATACCTCAGAAAACTGTAATCTGAGAAGTCCTTTCCGTTGTGCACCTTGAAAGCCTTCTGTATCAATTAACTCATTTATATAAATTTACTTCATGACTTTGACCCCATTTATTTTTTTCTAAGCATTGTTCTGGGGCAAACAAATCTAGCCATGAATAACCCACACTCCACTGACAGGCAAATGCCAATAACCTCATTCTTCTGAGTAGAAAAACAACAGTGTCTTCCTCTCATAGTCATTTAAGCTCCCTGGCTGTCTAGTAGGTAAGTGGTACCGGCTTTGCACATCAGCATCTTACTCTAACCTAGCAATGCTTTACAGACCAATACAATCATTCATTGTACACCTGATACCTGATACCTCAAGCTTTCACCATCAGGAAGATGGCCCATCGAACACACACACAAACACATGAAAACCAGATGCTGAATTTGCTTTTTCGGCAGCCTAACACTAAAAATCTTAAGACCCGATTTTGCAGTTTGGCTTGTCATTACAAATTTGCATTTGATTCACACTTAGTTAATAATTAGTTTTCTACTGATGTACTTTTCTTCCCCTTACAAAATATTTCCAGACTTGAAATTTGACAAAGTAAAACAAGTCACATGCAAAAGTACAATATTTTGAAATATTGAATTAAGTATATAAATTTAAACTTTCATAGAATATGTAAGGAAAGCTTGTTATGAAAAATCCTAGGCTCTTTGAAAGATATTACCAACCTAATTATTGGAAACCAATTAGATGTTAAAATAATCCACTTAATTCTAAATTCTTTCATGGATTTACAAAGTAAACCAACTAAACACTGAGACCTCCAGGTTTTCATGTCAACTCTATTAAATTTCTGTGCTCACTATCATCAGACCTTGGGTTTTTCTCTTGCTTACTCAGATATTCTTTGTTGTGCCTTGCTGATCAGATTTCCAGGACCCAACCACTTCTAAGTCATTAGTTAATGTGGGTAATTTCACCCTACTTCTAAATATTTCTTAAAGTTTATACTCTTATATCCCCTTTTGCCGCCATTCCACTGACGCCCTCCTCAGTGGGGTTATTGATACCAACTATAGGGGAAATGGCAATTTTAACATGAGTACTGTTCTTGCCTTAGTTTTCAACTACATTCTTCTCTCACTAAGTACTTGGTACATACTTAGTAGGTACTGGGAACATCCAAAACACTGTTCCTCCTCTCAGTCTGATTTCTATCTTCCCATTAAATCTTCTAGTAGGTGCATGTACCTTTTCAAGCTTATGTAGTTAGGTATCCGTTGTTCTGTGAACGGCAACTTCATCTTTGAGAGTAACCCTCCTTAGTCATGGTATTTACTTTCTGCTGTGTGCACGAGTACAGGCAGATACACATCATGGCCCATATGTGGTCAGAGGGCAGTCTTGGGTATCAGTCCTTTCTTTCCACCTTGGTTTGAGGCAGGGTCTCTTGTTCACCATGGCTGTGAGCCTCCAGGATTCTCACCAGAGGAACACTAGGATTAGACGTGTGTCCAGTTTGAAGTGGACTCTGGAGACCAGAATTCAGGTCCTCACACTTGCATTGCTTTACCCAACGAGCCATCTTCCCAGGCCACCTCCACTTCTTAAATATCGCCATGCTATTAAAATAAATTCCTAAACCAGACATGACGACTCACCCTAGAATCCCAGCACTTGGGATACTGAGACAGAAGGTTTACTCCAAGTTTGAGGCCAGCTTAGGCTAGCAATTTCCAATCAAAAAGAAAGAGAAGGAAAGTTCCTAAAAACTGGAACATTAACTGGTCATGACTACAGATTAGCATAAGTGTGTGAGATATCTTGCTTCTGAAAATGAAATTTTACTGTTTAAAACACTAAAATATTGAAAGATGAAATCTCACCTATGGAAATTTGAAATAATATGGAAGGGGATGAGGCTAGGCTGGCACAGATGCTGATCTAGTTGGTAATCATGGAAGTTCATTATACTCATGCCCACCTATTTTAATATACTCCAAGTAGAAACATGGCTTTTCACTTGCTGCTATCTACTTCATAAGAGGCATCTGCCTCTGCCATTTAAATGTGACAACATTCAATACAAAACAGCATTACTAGAAGGGTGACTTATTCCTACAAATTATGTAATTTAAGGATGGAGAAATGGTTTATTAAGGTACTCACCTGCAAAACCTAAACACCAGAGTTCAATTCCCCAGTGCCCACATAAAACCAGATGCACAAAGTGGCACATGTATCTGGAGTCTGTTTGCAGTGGCTAGAGGCCCTGGCACACCCACTCTGTTTCTGTTCTCAAATAAATATTTTTTAATTATGTAATTTATTCTTCACTAGATTATAAGGTAGCCATCACTAATTACTAAAAGCTAATAGAGAGGCTAAGAAACTTGCCCAGCATCATAAGGATGAAACTATCAGTTCATAAGATGAAGAAAATAATTATCACATAACTCAAAACATAATGTTCACATCCACAATGATGTTCATTTCCAAAATTACAAGCTACCAATGAGACTTGGCCAAAGACAAATTAGAAGTCAAGTTTACATTTGTCTACATGGACTTACAAATTTTATTTGCATTTATAGTAAAAGCAGGCATTAATGCTAGTGGCTGTATAGTCTGTTTACAGCCAGTTTGGAAGGACTGAGGTATCTAAGTGTAAAGACAGCAGGCTTAACTTTCAAGGAAGTAGGCTCAGCTCTCCTTAAAATGATCAATAACCACAATCATAGGAAATCTGGCCCTAAAGATACTACAATTCCTTAGCATGAGGGTATCGAATCACTTCAGCAGTTATATCACAGATCAACTGTAAGGACGCTCAAGAATCTGTGGGTCATGATAGAAATTGTTCCTTTAAAATGCCCATCCTTTCCTTAATAGAGCTGGTGCATTCCTAAAAACACATACACTTCTACTATCACTAGTGTCACTCTGTGAAATACTTAAACTCCAAGAAATAAAATTTCTCATTAAGACCTAAGGGGCAGAATGTGTTTTTTAGGGGGGTGCTTTTTTTTCTTTCTTTTTTTTCTTTTGGTTCATGTAACTTGCTGATTTTTAAAAGGTGAATCAAGTTTCTTTGGCATAAAAAACATTGAAGACATACAAACCTTAGAATTATAATGAATACATGAGGGTATACTTTTCCTAGAATACAAAGAGTATATTTACTAAAAACTGTCAAGGGGACCAGAAAAATCTATTGAACATTTTAAACTCAAAACTATGTAATATATCTCTTACCAAATGTCTACACAATCTCTTTAAAAGCAAGATTCTTCTCTTGGAATATGGCGAGTTATTTATAAAAATACACAGTCTCAAGAAACTGAGGTATCAGAAAAATTAAAATGCATGCATACTACAACAGGTGTTCTTGAAAATCCACTAACAAAAAATATAAAACCTTACACAGTAACATGGTGACTACACTCTAATCCCTGTTCTGTATACATTTTTAAGGTGTACACTAGGTTTGGGCAATTCTAGATTAGTCTTAGGAAAACTGAACAAGCTGCCATCAAGGGAACAGAGAGCTCCAGAAAGGCTCTTCTGCACCCCTGCCCTGTACTGAATGACATGCACTTCACCAGATGAACAGCTAAGAAAGGTGATACGACTTGACCATGACTCAGCAAAATTCATCTGATTTGCTCAGAAATAAGAACATAGCTCTTGGCCTCAGCATTAAAAAGCATAAACATGATAAATCTCCATGTTCCAGGATCACCACTGGTAAAAGATCAGTGTAATTTCGAAGTGAAATGACTTCAAATTCTTCAAAACTAAGAGATTGTAAGGCCACCCCTTAAACATACTTTAAGGCTAAAGGGATAAACAGTCCTAACAAAAACTGAGTTTTGGCACTTGAATCTGCACATTTCTGCAACTCGAACAATAAACCTGGAAAAGCTGCTTCTCAGAGGGCTGTATCACAGCAGAGGCAGTGGGGGCCGAGCACTGTTAACAACTAGTGCAGCATGGTGGTGCATATCTTTAATCTCAGCTCTCAGGAGGCAGAGGTAGGAGGATCTGAGTTGAGGCCGGCTTGGAGCTACAGAGTAAGTTTCACCTTACCTAACACAAAACAAAACAAAAACAGAGTCAACACAGTTCAGTTAAATTCTTTAGCACAACACTAATTTTAAACAGCCATTTCATATTTCAATAAATCAGTGTATCTTAAATGCTACATAAAATATTATCTACAGCATTATGCCAAATATAGTAGCAATGGACACAGATGGCTGGTTTCAATTAGGGAAAATTAAATAAAAATGAAAAATTCAGTTCCTCAATCATACTAGCAACAGGTCAGGGGCTCGGCAGCCAATGCGACTAGTGGCCACCATACTGAGGAGCGCCAGGAGCATTCCTGCCATGAAGTGTCACTGGACAGCACCATTCTCTCAAGGCACAGAGATCTCTCTGAAACATGCTAGCCTTTTTTTTTTTTTTTTTTTTGTGGGGGATTCAAGGTAGGGTCTCACTCTAGCCCAGGCTGACTTAGAATTCACTATGTAGTCTGAGTGACCTTGAACTCATGGCAATCCTCCAACCTCTGCCTCCCAAGTGCTCAGATTAGAGTGCACCACCACACCCCCTTCTAGCATTTTTTAACCCCTATTTTTTTAAAGTGTTTTTAAGAATTCATCTCTAGACCTCTGGGTTACAGGTTAATACTAAAATGAGTTCAAGGTATAAACTAATGGTATCAATTTTGGTTCTTATTGACACTAAATTTATACTGAAGTATTCAGAGTTCCAAAAACATTAACTCCACCATTAGATATTGTCACATTACTATGAAGATCAAAGTGCTGATCTGTCTGTCATACACTATAAAAGTTTTCTTTCACTAATACTCAGTAGTCTTGAAATAGGAGAACACCAATTCCAGATTCTCCCAAGACTAGACCAAAACACTCCTGAGCTGCTACTCTATTTTACTTTAGTGTCTAGCAAAAGGGGAAAAATACTTATACAAGAGAAATGATGTACAAATAGTAAACTAAAAATTTACTTGAGAATAAAGTGCTATGAAAAAGACCAAAGTAAGCAACTTTATTTAATATATGCAAAATATTTTCTTGTTTGTACTGACAGCTGACATATGAGTTGACTAACTTTGAGTACTTCTAGGAAGCAAGGTTGTAATTATATTTTCAAATGTACTTTGTCAGAAGTTAAGTTAAAGAGTTGTAACAACTGTATCGTTTCTCCCAGATCTCTTGGTGGAAAGAAGACAGAGGGGATGAGACCGCATTGCTTGCTGTTGCTTTTCTGAATAGGTAAAAGAAAACCAATCATAAAATGCACACAGCTGTGTCTTGAAGAAAAATGCGAACACAACTTAACCATATTTTATTTGACTGCATCTTAAGACAGCTTGCACATTTCAGATCCCATGAAACCTTCCCTCCAAAAAGGATATGGGACAATAGGAAAAAATTATGCAGCAATATCCAGTAATTAAATAGCAGTCCAATATTTTGAGATACACATGATATTCATAGATACTCATATCTGACGTCAATATAACTTATGGTTATGATTTTACAAACCTGAAAGCCCTGTAACATGAGCTTGCTCATGTTAGTGACGTCACGGTGCACTGACAAGGAACTCCAAGCACTACCACTCTGACTTCATCTGTGTTCCCGGAAGTGAGGAGCCTCATGACTTCTAGACACCATGATAAATACACATCCAGTCGTGTACATGCCAGCCAATGCCAGAACACAGGCCATTAACACAGGGTGAAAACATTACTAACAAACTCCTTTACGTAGATTTGTCAAGCTAGTGTGTGCAGGGGGGCAGGGGAGATCATTTGGAGAAGGGAGGCAGAAAATCTTAGAACCAATTTTTAATAGTTTTCTTTTGCTGGCTTCAACTTCAAAAACGACTGTTTTATAATCTGTGGGCTTCTGACTTCTCTGAAGTAAGTAGTTTCATCCCAGGATAAGGGAAATTATCATCAGCTCATCACACACCAAAACCGGTAGTATACACGTTAGCTTCAATACAAACACATACAGACAGCTTTGTGGTAGCGTGTATTAAAATGTTCAGCAGGACCAACTGCCAAACCAGTGTCAGGAGATTACAGTCAGTCTGAAAGAGGCAGCACCCCATTAAAAGAAAAGTTGCACCCATTTTGCTCAGTTTTAGCCAAATGAACCCACTGTTAATAACAAATGGGCTTTAAGCTAATATAAGGAAAGTGAAAACCTATTTCAACTTGAGTGGAAACTTCTAGTTTTTGGTACTAGATGATCATGCCAGAGATTAAATTTTTAGGCAATTTCTGTTCACTCAGTTAAAAAACATCAAGTGTACACTGATAGTCAACATATACTGGTTAAACAATATGGTAATGATCTGACACGTTTACAAATGCTCACTCAATTCCAAAGTTAAGGGTAGCAGTGAGGTTTCACCGAGAACCTGGCAAAAGTCCACAAACAGGTGAACTGATAATCTAGCAGGTATCTACTTTACAACTGTACCCATTAGAGCGAGCCAAGCAAATGTATTTTAATCAACGACCATTACCTATAATAGATGGGATAAAATTGGCTAATCTCCTTCAAGTTAAAAATAGCAACAAAAGCTTCAAGATGACTGGCATTCTTCTATATTCTAAAGCCCAAATGAGGTTTGACCAAAACACACTCTAATTGGTCAGCTAAGCTGCTGAGTACAGTGTGGTCATCAGATTTTTTTTTAAATGACCAGTATTCTGCGTTAAACTTTAAAGAGCAATATAAAATGGAAAGACGTTTTCTTAAAAATAAGGAATTAGAAATGATCCCACCAGCAGGAAATTTTTATTTTCATCAAATATAAATTGTGTATCTTTATTTTAAAAGTACTTGTTCCATGTTCACTTTCAAAACACTATACTGAGCAAAGAGCAGCTTTCCTTTAAAAAAAGAAAAAAAAAAAGCAACAAACTTTCCTGAAAAGGGACTTTTACTAACTGTTAATGGAGGTAGGGTTTTAAAAAAATACAGTAATAGTAGCCACAAAATAAAATTCAAACCAAGTCTTAGAGTAGAAGTAAAACATATCCAAATGAAAGTAACAACATTGATTCCAAAACCATTTTCAGAGAATCAATCTTTTTCCTATGGGTATTTAGGTTTCCTTGTTAAATAATCTATCACAAGTTTACTGACTCAAATGAAAACAATTAACTTTAAGATTTGTTAACATTGCACTGATTAGCCAAAAGACACTATAACTAATAAACATGTTGGCTGCTCAGAAAACCCAGAGACCTCATTAAAAAAAAAAAAAAATACAGGTTTTCATCTCTGCCTTATGTTTTTTCTGAGGGACGAAGCAAGGCTCCCCCATGAGTCTGCTCATATGATATATCACTCCAAGACCAAGAACCAAAGAAGCGAAGCATTTTAAGACGGAAACAATGTGAATCCAAATCAAGTGGAAAACAATCTATCTACTTTATAGAGCTGTTTCACTACTTACAAGAATTTTGATTAAATAAAATCATACCAATTTACATTAATTTTTCTATCTTTTCCCAAAAGTCCCCTTCCAAAAAAAAAAGTGCATCCAAAACCCAGCAATTTCCAGCTCCATCAACTTTGCTCACCCCTCGAGCCATTTCTCAGAGATTTCCTATGCAGACTCGACTTCTCATTGTAAGGAAAGAGGGGACTTCTAAAGAAAGCCACTCTGTCACTCACCTGAAAAAATTATCCAAATTGTAAAAATCTGAAATAATTTATTATCAAATTTAGAACTTAAATAAAAAACAAAAGTTTTCAAAGACCTAAAAGAAAAGGAAAAAGAGCATGCACTGAGAAAGAGATGAAGAGAACACTTATCTACACAGGCACTGGCCGACGCAATTCAACTGTCATCTTTACTCATCTCACCCTACGTGTTTCCATTCACTAGTCACTGAGGCACCAATCCTCAAGAATGGAAAAATTAACATTGAAAAAGAAAACCTAAATTGAAGCTTTTCCCTGACCCCTTCAGAAAACTATGGCAGGTTTTGTGTGAAATGTTAGTATACTGAGAGATTTTTACAACCTACATTGGCTTTTTTAAGGAACAAAAATCATGTCCCACTCTGTTTCTGTGATAAAATGATCACTATGTAAATAACATTGTCAGCAGACTTTGCTTATGAACAAATCTTGGCTATCAACTGGCACATCTTGTTGGTACCAAAAGAACTCTTGAAGTTTAAAACAATCTCTTTTAATTCAGAACAAATGCGCCATGCCAAAGTGCAACAAATATTGTGCGACACTCAATGAGACACTGACAGATAAGAGCTGCATGGAAATCACTAAATCCACCTGCAAAGCAATTTGAGACAAATTGCATTGCATGCAAAGGTAGGTTCTTCATGGTTAGGAGTCGTTCCTTGACATCTGCTTCTCAGCGCAGCCACAGTTTAAGTCGCAGTGCATCAACTCCATTTAAATAGTATCTGAAGAGCCTCTTATCTCGAACAAAACCAAGATTTTCATAAAGTTTCAAAGCAGACTTATTCGTTATTTCTGTTTCCAAAACAACCTTAAAGAAATAAGAGAAAACTGTTAAAATTTCACAATTTGAAAAACTGACCAAATATATACTCATTTCAAATATTTTTTTTTAAATATACATTAAAACTGATGATAAAAACAACACTACTGGGGCTAAAGAAAGATGGCTCAGTGGTTAAAGATGCTTGCTTGCAAAGCCTGAAAGCCTGGGTTCGATTCTCCAATGCCCACATAAAGGTAGATGCACAAAGTAATGCATACGTATGGAATTCATTTGCAGTCGCAGAAAGCCCTAGTGCACCCCCACATACAAACACTCTCTCCCTCCCTCCCTCTGTCTCTCTCTCAGATAAAAGAAAATATTTAAAAAGAAATACTAGCCGGACATGGTGGCACACACCTTTAATCCCAGCACTTGGGAGGCAAAGGAGGAGGATCCCCATGAATTTAAGGCTACCCTGAGACTACCTAGTGATTTTCAGGTCAGCCTGGGCTATAGCATGACCCTACCTCAAAAATCCCCCCCCAAAAAAATAACAACAGCAACAACAATAATAATAATAAAACTACTGTATTGTACAGAAAAAGTTAAGGGGAGTAGGGTCTCTGGGAACTTACTTTCTGTTTTACTAATTTCCAATGTTTAAATATATAGAAGTGGGAATGTAGGTTGTATACTATAAAAACATCAACTATTCTCCTGTGGAGAAAAGTAAGGTGACAAAAGAGGAAAAAGAAAATCAGAGGTGTGACTGACTTCACCCTGTCATCTTGCATCCTGGTGACAACTACCAGATAGCTGCAGATCAGGCTTCAATCTACACACAGACCTTGGGCCTGCTGCAGCTCCGCAGAGATAAAATTCTACTGGCAGGCTTAGTGGGAGAGCACTTGCCTAGCAAACAGGATGCCCTAGGTTTGATCTCCCGCACAGCAACAAAATAAATCAATAGAAATTTTAAAAATTATTTCAACACAGCTACTCCTGTTTGTTTACATGCCTATGGCTACTTTCTTGATCTACAGCAAAGCTAAGCAGTTGTCCATGCTCTGTAAAACAGAGATGCTTACTATCTGGAGCATTTGCAGAAAAAGGTTGTTGAAACAGACCAAGGGAATGCAAAGTTAGGGTGCATCTTAATCACTTGGAAAGCTTGTTAAACGGACTGCCAAACCTCACCACTAGAGCTCCTGAGTAGGCTTGGGGTGGGGCCCAAGAATCTTCATTCATAAATTATAAGGTGATGTTGCTGGTCAACGACTATGTACTGAAAACCACTGGTCTAGTCATTCTGGAGGATCAGATCTTAATAGAGAACACAGTATTAACCTACACTTGCAGCTTTGGGAATACCAATGATCAATGATCTGATGGCCCTGACAACTGAAGAACTGAGGCTTCTAAAAACTATGCTTTTCTTTTCTTCTAATTCCCTCTACCAAAATACTCTACTCCATCTTGATTTATAAATATATTGTCAACTCTCACCCGTGTCATAAGAATTATGAACAAAGCGAGCTACAGTTAGTATTAGGGTGTCATAACCCTCAGGTGTTTACAGTGTTGGTTAAAATGGCAAACCAAGGACCAGGAAAGTACAAGAGGCTCTTCCTGTTCTGTCTTAGAACAAACAAGATACAACTCGAGACCATTCTTTCTCCAAGATCCCGTATCTCAGTAAAGAGGACCCCCATCCTACATCCACACCTCAACCTTGAATTTCAGGAATCTTAACTTTTTCTTCCATCTGCCCACACCCATCAAAGCACCAAGTATCATCAAGTTTCCTTCCTAAACTGCCTCTCATTGGTCTTCCTATTTCCATCCCCACTGACGGCACTCTAGTCTAAACTGCTATCAACTTTCAAGATTGTAAGAGCTTCTTGTAACTCAAGTCTCCCTTTTTCCTTGAGTGATGTGCTTGTTCATTTCCCAATCAGGGTACTTTATTGACTCTTGTCCTCAGAATAAAGCCCATGATCTAAAGATTGTCTGAAAGAAACTTCAAGATACAGCTTCCACCCACACTGTCTTCTTCCTCTTCATGCCGAACTTTCATTCTCTGGAACCCACTATGGTCATTCTCACCTTGGACCTTTATATTAGCTGTTTTCTGCCAGAAAGAATGCTCTTTCCATCCTCCTTGCATTTGGCTTTATCTTTTCATTATACACCCCACAGCATCTAAAAAATACTCTAATAATACTGTGACAATACCATTTCTAGTCACATGAGCTCATAAGGACCAGTGCATGCTCCTTTCCAGCTGCTTCCTCTGAACCTAACACACTGCCTGACACAAGAAGGCTCTTAATACCTTTGCACCTTGCATGATATGACATATGTAAAGTATATAAATATTGCTATGCTTTTTAGATGAACAGAGTACTTAAAGAAAAAAATATCTGAAGACAACGACCCACGTAACTGACTGATGAAAGCAAACCACATGTTAAACCCAAACCTTTAAAAATCTAAAATCAAGGGGCTGGGAACAAAGGCCCTTGCTTGCAAAGCCTACTTAGTATGGATTCAACTCTCCATCCACTAATGTAAAACCAGGTGAACACTGTTTGCAGCAGCAAGAGATGGTGGTGGACTTACACACACACACACACACACACACACACACACACACACACACACACACAAATTGTAAAAATCTAAAATCTAGTAATTAATGTCAGGATCTAGTAGAAATATTCCTAGGAAGACTTTAAATACAAGTTGTGAAGAAAACAAATTGCTTTAAGACAAGAATTGAAAGTCAATTTTGGGCTGGGAGATGGCTCAACAGTGAAAGGTGCTTGTTTGCAAAGCCTGCCAGCCAGGGTTCATTTCCCCAGTACCCACATAAAGCCAGAGAGTAAAGTGGGGCAAGTGTCTAGCATTCATTTGCAGCAGCAAGAGGTCATGGCATGTTTAATATCAGTCTCTAACATACATAAATTATTTTCAAACTCAATTTCACTCTCTTCTTAGGAAAAAAAAATAAAGATTTAATAATGAATGACATATAGCCTAGAACACTCCAGTCTGATTAATACACATTTTCAGATTAGATTTCTTCTTTGGGGAAATTCCTGGAATTCTGTTATTAGGTCTGCATATAATTACAACTAAAATATTCAATCAAAGCAATTTAATATGAGACATGCTAAAATGAAACAATGTAAAATTTCTAACTGATTTCACAGAAACAAAGCAAAAATTTAAAATAGCTAACGATTTCTTTTTAGAAAGCAACCCTATGAAATAGAGATGGTTGTCTCCACTTCACAGATGACACTTAAAGCAACCAGTACAACAAGGACAGATTAGAGGTCAAGTATGACTAGAACTTCACAGTAACCAGGCTTAGTACTTCCTGCCTCTGTTTCCCAGAGTGAAATAATGCAGTGAACAGGAGATCTAACCAATTTAGGACAACCAAAGGGGATCTAAGTCAACCTTTGTTAATATTCAGCAACCTAAAACATTCCTAACACATGTAAGGTAGCAAAGCTTTAATACATACACAACTGAAGTGTGGGTAAGAGTTGAATTATGGTTTGTGGCCATCCAAACAAATAAATTAAGCCATATTACATAGAAAAAACTTACACAAAGGGCTATTTTAATTAAAAAAGAAAAATTCTCTTGGTACATTCACATTTCCTAAGTAAAAAGATCATGCATTACTTGGCGTAATAGAAAATGCTAGGAAAAGGTAACTACTTTTTTAATACCCACTTAAATTCTTATAAACATAGTAAAAGAAAATCTGGGTTTACAAGAAAATTTACTGTAAAGTTCCTATTACTATTACTTAGTACTATTACTTTACATCATGGAACACTTGCAGAAGAAACCAAAAGATAATTGAGGGGGGTTGGTGCTAAAGAAATTTAATTATTATGACTCCCTTTAACAGATGGAAAGAATTAGTAGTGATATTCTACTGATTCTCTTAGCAAGCAACCATTATCAAAATAGTCATTACAATTTAGATAGCACTTTCTTAATAATGGAGGCTGGAAGCTCATGGAGAGCAGGTTATATCCTCTGTTATCTGGCTCCACACAGCCCTTCCACTAGTATCTGCTAAATGAACAACTAATTCTTGCTGCTGACACCAAAGGGACATCAAAACGAACACCAATCACATCACACAGAACAGGTGACAGAGTAGAAAACGGTAAAAATGATTTGCCTACAGCCACAGAACTGCATAGGCTTCTCAAACAGGCTTCTTTTTTTTTTTTTTTCGAGGTAGGGTCTTGCTCTAGCCCAGGCTGACCTGGAATTCACTATGCATTCTCAGGGTGGACTTGAACTCATGGTGATCCTTCTACCTCTGCCTCCGGAGTGATGGGATTAAAGGCGTGCGCCACCACACCTGGCTCAAACAGGCTTCTTTAGCCCAAACCATTCATTCAAAATCCCTTATAGTTTAACCACATTTTATTGCTATTTTCCTGGCAGCCTCCATCACATAGCCAAAACATGTATCCAGGGAAATGAAAATGTTAAACATGTTAAACATATAAAATTAAGCATAGCAAATAAACATATATAATTAAAAACTTTAAAAGCCATCATCCTTAGATCTTCTAGGTTCATAGTAACCTAGTCATTATCGCTAGCACTATTCTACTATTTCAGCATTACAAAACATAGTACATTACTACATATACCTTTATACACATTTATCAAAATGTCTTATGCATTACTTGCATATGATTAGAAATAGATACCATCAAGAAAAGCAAATTAGGCTGCAGGGAAAGTCTCATGTTTGAAAGTAAATTGTGTGCAACTTGCAGCAGCTTAAAGAGCTTATTATTCACAAGAAAAAAGCTGTATATTAAAACTAAAATATGCCTCAGAAAAAAGAACTGTAAGAAATACTAAAATGTCTATGCCACAAAGCTAGGTGGTAAACTTAAACTTTTTCCTGTTTTTCAAGTTTTATGTAATGTTTATTATGGTTTGTAGAAAGGACAGATGTTTTAATATAGTAAAAAATTAAAGAATGGTGGTATAGCTTAATGAGAGCACTTGCCCTGGGTTTGATCATCAACTCCAACAAGAGGAGAGGGAGAGGATAGATGAAGAGAGGGGAGAAGAGATGAAAGAAGGGGAGAGGAGAGGTGGAGAGGAGGTCAGAGGAAGGGAGGGAGAGAAAATCAGAGGAGAGAAGAGGGAAGGAGGGAGGAAGGGGAAAGGAAAGAGGGAAAAGAAGGAACAAAAAGAAAAAGGCTCTGTTGATCATACTAATTATTTATCTGTATTATAGTTTATTTTAGGGAAAAAAAGTACCTAAAATGTCTATTATACAGGTCTATTAATTGAGGTGTATGGATTTCACCATTCAGGTTATTTGTATTTATTTTATTTTCTCCTAACATGAAACATGAACCCGAGTTACATCAATATTAACCGTATAACCCTAAACACCCTGGAAGAAAAAGTAGGAGGAACCCTACACGAGATAGGTTTAGGGAACAACTTCCTGAGCAAATCTCCAGTAGCCCAGGAAGTGCAACAGTCACTTAACCAATGGGACCTAATCAGACTCAAAAGCTTCTGTACAGACAAAAATACCATTCTCAGAGTCAATAGACCCCCTTCAAACTGGGAGATGATTTTCGCCAACTACAACTCAGACAGAGGTCTAATTTCCAGAACCTACAGAGAACTCAAAAAAATTAATAACAAAAACCCAAATTGCCCCCTCACAAAATGAGGCACTGATCTCAACAGAGAATTCACAGAGGAGGAAACACAAATGGCGTTCTCTCACCTGAGGAAGTGCTCAGCATCCTTAAGCATCAAAGAAATGCAAATCAAAACCACAATGAGATACCACCTTACTCCAGTCAGAATGGCAATCATAAAGAAAACCAACAACAATTGTTGCTGGCGAGGATGCGGGGGGAAAAAGGAACCCTCATTCACTGCTGGTGGGATTGCAAACTTGTTCAACCACTATGGAAAGCAGTGTGGAGACTCCTAGACAGATTGGACATAGAACTACCAATGGACCCAGCTATCACTCTACTAGGCATCTTTCCACAAGATGTCACATCTCAACGCAGAAACATTTGTACAACTATATTTATAGCAGCTCAATTCATAATAGCCAAGAATTGGAATCAACCCAAATGCCCATCTATGGAGGAATGGACAGCAAAACTGTGGTATATTTACACGATGGAATTCTACTCAGCTGAAAGGAAAAATGAGATATCGAAATTTAGGAAAAAATGGTCTGACTTCGAGCAGATCTTACTAAGCGAACACTCAAAAAAACGGAGAATTGAACGCCGCATATTCTCCCTCATATGCGGTCCTTAACCAGGATAACCGTGTTCTTTATGCAGACTAGTAGAAAAAAGTGAGAGGTTATGAATGAGGGGTAAGGGAAGGGGATTGGCTTAAACATGAGGCTGAACCAAATTAGGTTCAAAAACATAAAATCCTCACAAGCATACTGTAACCCAGTGAGCAAGTAGTGGGTGTCGACTGGCAAGAGGGGCCATGAGTAGTAGGGGACAGAGTCTAAGCCAGTCTGATTAATAATTAATAATTGACCAGTCTGACAACCCCTGGTCCCAGCCACCGGTTCCTTCCCTCACTGAGCTGTTGACCAAAGTAACCCATGGGGTTCCAAAAACAAGAGAGAATTCTGTCAAACTCTTGAATGACCTCCGTAGGCCTGAGGCAAAACCCTGTTGCTGAAGAAACCACAGAATGCCATCGGTCAGCATCGAGAAACCCTTCAAGGTCTGGAATGGTATCCAGCCTCCAGATGGTAGTTAATGTAATGCTAGAAGGCACTGCACAAGCTGCCAGGGGAAGCTGATCAACAACGCTGGAGTAGGAGTAAACAGAGACCACTGGCATGAAACACAGACTACAGCCATGAGTAGGCTGACCACACCTCCTACTGGGTGAGAACAGCGAACCAAGAAAGGAGCACTAGTGAAATGGAGGAGCCTTGGCCTGGGGGAGACAATCACCTATATTTTTTAATCAAAATATGGTTTTTACAATTTGGTTAACCAAGAAACTGCCTTCTTTGCTTTTTAAATCTTTTTGCTGTAGCACACACCGTTAATGCCAGCTCTAGGGAGGCTGAGGTAGGAGGATCACTATGAGTTGAGGCCAGCCCGAAACCGCACTGAATGCCAGGTCAGCTTGGGTAACAGACAGACCCTACTTTGAAAAAGTAAATGAATGAATGAATGAATGAATGAATATAAAAAGGAGATTCAGGGGCTAAGGGTGCAACTTAGTGTAGAGCTCTTGATTAGCATGTGCAAGGGCCTGAATTCAATCCACACCACCAGAAATGAAAACCACCATTAAAAAGAATGTGCAAACATTTGCTAGAAACACAGAACTAATTATTCCACAAATATTTATGAACCAGGAACTCTCTTACAAATGTTAGAGTAAGTACACCAAATATAGCAGTCATCAAGAAAAACAATGCCGTCCGTCCTCCATAGTGTTTAAGGCACGAGCACTGGGCAGGATTTAGTGTTGGTGAATTTCAGAGAAATAAAGAAAAACAGGTGATGCAATCCATTCTGTCCAGAATCAAGGAAAATTTCGTATTTTTAAATACTCAAATGGGTATTAATGAAGGAGAAACATTTTAATAGGCAAAAATAAACAAGAGGTGAGGCTGATTGAATCAAACAAAGATATCAATGAGAAAGCAGCTTCAATGTTCTACAGAGACAGAAACCACAGGTTTGTGGTAACCTAAGGAAGCAGATGCAGCAAGCACACTATCAAGATTCAAAAGGAAAAAAGGGAGAGAAGGATTTGTTGCTGGTATGATTTTTTGAAAGACTGAAAAAAGGCTGGGCATGATGCACACCTGTAATCCCAACTCTGGAGGATCAGGAGATCAAGGCCATTCTCAGCTACATAGTACATTCCAGGTTAGGCTGAGCTACAAGAGATCCTGTCTCAAAAACAACGACAAATAAAACAGTGCCGGGTGTGGTGGCATACGCCTTTAATCCCAGCACTCAGGAGGCAGAGGTAGGAAGATCGCCATGAGTTCAAGGCCACCTGAGACTACATAGTGAATTCCAGGTCAGCCTGGACTAGAGGGAGACCCTGCCTTGAAAAAAAAAAACTATATATATATATATATATATATATACATAAAACAGTAAGATTTTATGGAGCATAAACAAGAGCTCTGTCCCTTCACACATCAAACTATGTCTAAACAATGTATGGTAAAGCTTTTTTTTTCCAAGCAAGCAACTTTAACTGACAAGTAATTTTCCCAGGCAATTATTTTTTTCATATTTTATTTATTTGCAAGCAGAGAGGAAAAAAATGAGAGATGAAATGGGTGCATCCAGACCTCTTGCCATTGCAAACAAACTCCAGACGCATGTGCCACTTGATGCACCTGGCTTTAAATGGGTACTGGGGAATCAACCCGGGGCCATAAGGTTTTGCAAGCAAGTACCTTTAACCAATTTCTCCAGCCCAATTTTTCTTTTTTAACTAAAGAAAAATCCTTTATGTCAGACATATTCAAACTGTGAGAATAGACCATTTAAATCATACGACAGGAAAAAAAGTTCATGGAGATATATATCACCTTTATTTCAGCCTAGAGTTAATAATATCCATTACTTTAAAAGAAAGAAAACAATGAATCAAGTGGAGAGGGAACTTGGGAAGGGAAGGAGGTAGGAAGGGATCATGATCATGGGCCACTGTCTATAATTATGGAAGTTGTCAATAAAAGTCAAAGAAATGAATCACCATTAGATTTTCAGGCACACAATATAAAGAACATTTCAGCCGGGTGTGGTGGCACACGCCTTTAATCCCAGCGCTTGGGAGGCAGAGGTAGGAGGATCACCATAAGACTACATAGTGAATTCCAGGTCAGCCTCGGCAAGAGTGAGACCCTACCTCGAAAAACCAAAAGAACATTTCAGTCCTAAAATAATCACTAATTCACTAATTCAAGATTTAATATACCTTTTGAACCCCCCCCCCAAAAAAAAAAGATTTAATATACCTTAGGACCTCCAAAGAAAACCTAATATTCTTTAAGGATGAGATCAGTAAAGTACACAGTTTGCCTCACAGGTAGTAACTGAGAAAACTCAAAAAACGAAATGCTACTCTGATAGGCTGACAAAGCCAATATGGATATGGCCCAATCATAGACACAGACTAAAGAGGTACTATGTAATTCAACTCAGTATCTCCAAAATTTTAGCAACACCCACATAAATGAATTGGATTTCTTTTTCTTTTTTTTTTTTTTTTTTGTTTTTCGAGGTAGGGTCTCACTCTAGTCCAGGCTGACCTGGAATTCACTATGTAGTCTCAGGGTGGCCTTGAACTCACGGCGATCCTCCTACCTCTGCCTCCTGAGTGCTGGGATTAAAGGCGTGCACCACCACGCCTGGCTATGAATTGGATTTCTGAACCCTTTATTTTCAGATAATGAAATCTAGAAATGAGAGTTTTGTCCACCTGTTAATAATCTATTAAGAAGATTAAAGTATCTTTCCTAGGATGACCTCACGTACTACCTAGTAGTAGGTCTGTAGGACTTGTCTCATATAGGACTATTTGTGATCCTATATGAATCCTATATTAGAATTCAACTAAAATAATAGATGTAATAGATGGTTAGCAGAACTGCCACAAGTGATTTCGCCTGCACATATTTTATATTGCAACCCACATTTAATAAAGTTGTATTAAATTTTTAAAAAGAATATAGACTAAAATGAATTAAAAGCATGAGACTACTGTGCAATACTCACATTTTCATAGTAATGCATTGCATGAGTATTTAAAAAGCAATTATTATTTCAGAATAATGAATGTATATAGAAAAAAGTTATTATTTTCATAAAAGAAAGTTTAGAAAATGAGAAAGAAATTTTGGGCTGGAGAGATGGCTCAGCGGTTAAGGAGCTTGCCTGCAAAGCCTAAACACCCAGGTTTGATTCCCCAGTACCCACATAAAACCAGATGCACAAAGTAGCGTGTACATCTGGTGCTCCTCTGCAATGGATAGAGGCCCTGGTGCGCCCATTCTCTCTGTCTCTCTTCTGTCTATCTCCTTTTGTCTGTCTTCTTTTGTCTCTGCATGCAAATAAATAAATAAGTAAATAATAAATTTAAAAATATTTTAAAGAAATAGAAAAAAATCCACTTTCTGACAACCTTATTATTATTTGATGTTTGGAGATATTTTTCAAGAGTGAAATGTTGCCGGGTGTGGTGGTGCATGCCTTTAATCCCAGCACTCAGGAGGCAGAGGTACGAGGATCACCATGAGTTCAAGGCCACCCTGAGATTACATAGTGAATTCCAGGTCAGCCTGGGCTAGAGTGAGACCCTACCTCAAAAAACAACAACAACAACAACAACAAAAAGTGAAATGTCCTCCATATAGATCAATAGCTTTCCCATGGTTAAAAAAGTTGTCAAAAATAAGACAATATGTAAGCAAACTACAACTGGCATTGTAAAAACCACTAAGCTTACTTATGAGACTTGGGTGATAAAGCTTTTAAATGCCAACTATTTACTGAAACTGTTTAAGATTTTTCCTTCACGTTTTGAAGAGATTTAATCACATTAATTAAAACATACCCTTGGTCAAAATTATTGTATTTTAAACAGAATGTTTTTCTCCATAAGCTTCATTTGTGTTGTCTGCAATGAAACCTGTAGTACTATCATAGGAATGTTACAAAAAGTATACCCAATAGAATACAACCCAGAATAAGGTATTAAATACTTCAAGACTTACCTCATCACAGTCTCCTTCAACCATGGCATATATAGCTTTCTTTACCAAGTTAGTACCTACAATATAGATCTGAGTATTAATGAAGGAAAAATATAATTAGTTTCTTAAAAAACCTAAATGATGATTTTCATAATAGTACAGAAATATCAAATGTTAAATTTTATCTTGACTTAGATACACTAATCATACCTAAGTGAGAAAAAAAATAGATAGCCAGCTTATATAGCAATGTTTTCCGGAAAGATTTATCTCCTGACAGAAGTTTCATTTTTCTCAATGTAACTGTGTGCCCCAAGCAGGTGTGTTTTACTCGGTCTAAAGGTACAAGGAAAAAGGAAAAAAAGAAGTGGAAAGATATGGTGCAAAGTAACAAGCTGGCTTTCCACACCCCTAGATGCAAGGCACAAGACAGCCCATGAGAACTGCTCTGCCCTCAGTGGGCCAAGGCAGTCAGCTCCTGCAAACCTTACAGTGAGCCTGGGCACAACAAAGCCAGGCACTCTCAGTGTATTAATGTCTAGGAAAGGATACAGAGTTTAGGGTCTGATACTTTAAAAGGAAAAACAAAAACTTGCCAAATCTGATTTTAAGAAAGACTATTTTTAAAATATCTTAATTTTCAAACCATGCACATGACTGTACATGCATTTTATGGGCCACACAAACACTGGTTTCTACCCTTGGAACATGCCAAATATTGTCCTGTTGTTTTTCCCAAGTTTTTCTCAGCTCTTTCCAATGCAAAGATTCAGATTTAGTCAACAAAACATATCACATTCATTAAAAATTTCAGTACAAAGCTGTAACAGTATTGTTTTTAAAAAATTAAAATATTTAAACTTATAAATTGGTATGGAACAATGGCACATGGCCATAATTCTAGCTACTTGGAAAACTGAGGCAGGAGTATTCACTTGAGCCCAGCCTGCACAACATGGGGAGGGGGAAGCAAATGACACATTAAGCAAATCTTCTAACTTCTCATGAAATCAAAAATTTATGATTTCTTGGCCGGGCATGGTAGCACACGCCTTTAAACCCAGCACTCGGGAGGCAGAGGTAGGAGGATTGCCATGAGTTCGAGGCCACCCTGAGACTACAGAGTGAATTCCAGGTCAGCCTGGACTAGAGCGAGACCCTACCTCGAAAAACAAAACAAAACAAAAAAACCCACAAAGATGAAAACAATGTATTTATCCTTTGAGAGAAATAATACTTTCCTTACCAATGCCATTTCTCCTGTATTTGGAATCCACGGCTAGCATGGCTATATAACCTCTGCGGAACATCTTTTTGTGCATATCCAACTTGCAAACGATGGCACCTACACACTCCTCCCCTACCATGGCCTTAAAAATAAACAAACAGTTATGAAGAACACATTGCCACCAGGTACTACAAAATTGCCAAGGGAAAACACATCCAACTTTTGGTCAGCATGTGAGAAGAGGAAGAGATAATGGGAATTCAGGAAACAGAGTAATCACAGAAGTTTCAAAACCTAAATCTCCAAACTAATGTTCTAGCTTAAAATCTCTCAACACTGCTTAGAATATAAATTTATGCTTATTAAAGCCTATGGAGGAAAAGGGAAGATTTCCCCAAACTAAATATTATGCTCAGAATTACAGTAAGTTGGAATTATCTAAGTTTTAAAAAGAGTAATAGGTGAAAAAAGTTATTTTAAAGGAAAAAAATCTCATTATAAAAAAAGAAAATATTGTACAATTTGGTCATCAACAGAGTATACATTTTTATAATAAAGCATGAATGAAAGATATAAAATATACCTGAATATTACAGCTGGATTAGCTTTTGATAAGAAAAAGTACCGAAAATTGTCTCAGAAAAAGGTCTGTTTAGTAGGCATTTTAGGATGTAGGATACTCTAGCAATGTGAGTCATTGTCAGAAAGCTCTTAGAATTTCAGCAAACTGCACTCAGGAGAATGAGGCAGAAAAAAAAAACTATAGCTTCAAATCAGAGCTTTATATTACTGTAAGATTTTCAAAGTTTATTTTTAGTCAGCCTTTCAACATGTTAAAGGCTAACTGTTAAATAATGCTAATAACTCCTTATTTTGAGATTTCTAATGTCATCATTACAAACGCTTTTTTAAAAACTGCAGCATTAAAGCCAGGTGTGGTGGTGCATGCCTTTAAGCCCAGCACTTGGGGGAGCCTGGGCTAGAAGGACTGCTGAGTTAAGTCCAGCCTGGAGTACAGTGAGTTCCAGACCAGCCTCAGCTAGAGTGAGACCCTATCTCAAAACTAACAGAAAAATTCGAACATTGCTAAAAACTTCCAGTACTGTATTTAGATAAACCTAGAGCAGTATCTCCAACCATTCAATAATGTCAGCAAGCAGTAAGTTAATTTTCCAAAAGTAATGATTTCAACAACAAACACCAAAAATGATTTAAATATTAATAAGCAAAGTCTAACTTATACTTAATACATATTTTAACTTGAATTTTTAATAACATTTTGTGGTCCTTCATTCCATAAATTTCACCTTTTTAGACAAGATAATTCATTCCAATTCATTTCACACAAATCTAAGCCTAAAAAAATCCTTTTGAAGAGATGTTAAGCAAATAATCCACACTAGTTCATTTGTTTTATTACATACTCCAAAGTTATTCAGGAACAATAAACCTCTAAAATTGTTATTCCCATTTTGTTTTCATCCACAACAAATCAATGTTTTCACTTTTTTAAAAAATGAAATTTTGTTCCATATTAAGACCTGAAACAGACAAGTTACCTGAATGACCCCTTTATGTGCCTAGGATTTGAACCCAGGTCCTATAGCGTCCATTCATGCTACTGGATGTAGCTCAGTGGTACAGTGTATGCTCTCACTGTCTTCTGATTTGGAAAAAACTCACTTCAAGAATATACAGGTGCATGTATGTATACATGTACTCTCTCTCTCTCTCTCTCTCTCTCTCTCTCTCTCTCTCTCTCTCTCTCTCTCTCTCTCTCTCTCTCTCTCTCTCTCTCTCTCTCTGTCACACACACACACACAGAGTCATAATAGACCAGACCACACATTTTAGCAGTCAGGAAAAACAATTAGTCTAACTTCAAAAGCTAGGCTCATGTGAAATGGAAATCTATATAAATCTGGGATTTAAAAAAAAACAACACAGGACATAAAGCCAGCCAAAAAGAAAAAATTAAAATCATTAAATATAAGGACAATACTTTCAAACTGGACAGGAATTTCAAACAAGTTTTTGTCCTTTAACAATATAAACAAAAAGTACACAAAGCAGTATGGTAGTTCATTCACTCCTAAGCTTCTAAGACTAGATTGTTTTCCTATTTAAGTATCTGGAGAAGCAAAATTCAAGTTGTAAAGCTTATCTAAAAATAAAAGCCAGACATATGATATATTCATTAATACTCCATTTTTCCTAACAAACTGCTAATGAACATTTACAACAATCACAATTGCTTACTGATTTTTCCAAGCAAAAGCTTCTGCACATGCTTGTGAAACTCATGCTATTAAATGTGGGTTTTCAAGAATCAAAGTTAAAAAATCTTTGACAAGATTAAGATTTAACTCCATAAGGTTCAAGGCTTGCCAGTCTAAAAAACTATAAATTGTGTAAAATAAAGATCCAGAACACTACAAAAATAAAACTAGAGGACACCATTAAGTTAAATTTAACATAAATAAATGGAAGTACTATATTGCTTTCACTTCTAGTAGTAAATCTAAGAACTTCTAAAAGGCACCAAAACTGAACATCTACAAACTCTAAAGGGGTAATGGTTTACATTAGTACTGAACTATTTTTGCATGTGTCACAATTATTAGAAAGAAGTAAAAGAATGGTCATTTTGTTAATCAAGTTGGCAATGTTATAAGGTTCAATCTCGTATTCCATGTGATCCATTTAAACATTATACAAGGAAAGAGGAACATTCTGGAGCTTTCTAATCTCTTGAGATTGATATTCGTACAGACAACTGGCCCCTGGTGAAGAGAACTTTTATGCCATAATGAGTTCCACAAAATGGGTCAAAGGTATGTCTTATTTCCAGATCTTACTTGTCAAGGAGAGGCTAGAAGACCTGGATCCTACCTTTACTACTCTGCCACTAAATGTCTACCAATTGAAACACTTTAAGTCACTCTGGTCTTTATTTTTTCCATTGGGGGAGGCCTAGATTATCTCTAGTATTCTTGCAGATGATTTAAGATACACAAAAACGTTTATATTTTTAATAAATTCATTCTTGTGTAAAAGTCAAATTTAAAAACATACCAGCACAAAAGACCCCATTTGTGAATTCTCTCTGATTATTTATTTTTACTCTTCAGTACCTCCAGATTCATACTTCATATTTTGATTTAATCAATCTTACAGGACAACTACTTGTACATATCTCAGTTTCTCAAGATTCACTATTTAATGTTAAACTTTGGCTGGTAAAAGCTGAAGTACAAATTAACTGGTGAATTAAGAGGGATCTATATCAGACTAAAGTAGTTTACTAAGATGAAGTTTACCAGAATCTAAAATGGCAGACAAATTGAGAAAGGCCTAAATAATAACATCATTCAAAAACTTACTGTCATATAATCAACTATTTTTTTTGGAATTGACAAAAAATCTACTTCAAATTGGTTTTTAGTTTTCTTGTTGTTGTTGTTGTTGTTGTTGTTTTATGTGTGTGTGTGTGTCCAGCACTAGGGAGCCAATCAATCAAGTGCATGGAGAATGTGAGGTAGGAGCCACCTAGTCCTATTTCAATTTAAAATGTGTCTCAATCATTTATTTTTGTGGGTTAACTTATGATTGAATCAACCCACAATTTTTAGTAATAATAACAATATGGTATGTGATGTAACATTTATAGCACTATGTTCCCTGACATAGAGCTTGGTTTTAAAACATCAATTTTTATTCAATGCTAAGAATCCTAAAAAGCAGTTTTCTGAAACATCAATTAGGACCTACATTTTAAACAACTGCACTACATCAAGGTCAAGGCAGAACTAGCTAAGCAACCACGATCTACAATACTCAGTTTATATTTTCAGGTGGCCACTAAACTATAAAAGCAAAAAGACATTTTTTTTCTGAAGTATTGTCAAGACAGTGCAATGAATTAATGAGTGAGTACAACTAAGTCTAGTTAAAACAATAAATAATAGTGGGGACTTTTCTCAAAAGCATGTCATCTTTAGTAGAAATTGAATGCAAATATGCTAGGCTTGATGCAGATGTATCATTGGGTCAATATTGCTGTAGAGGAATTACTGGTGCTGGTAATTTAAGTAGAAAAATAATTATTCAACTTATCTGACAGTCAAGTCTGTTTGGCTTACATGTAATTAAAACTTGTCAGTTATACCTCACCAAAAGTACCAGTTTTGAGGCATATCTTTAGGCTCTTTTAAGAAATCAGATTAGAGCCGGGCATGGTGGCACTCAGGAGGCAGAAGTAGGAGGACTGCTGTGAGTTCAAGGCCACCCTGAGACTACATAGTTAATTCCAGGTCAGCCTGGACTAGAGCGATACCCTACCTCGAAAAGCCAGAAAGAGAGAGAGAGAGAGAGAGAGAGAGAGAGAGAGAGAGAGAGAGAGAGAAAGAAAGAAAGAAAGAAAGAAAGAAAGAAAGAAAGAAAGAAAGAAAGAAAGAAAGAAAGAGAAAGAAAATAAATCAGATTAGTATCAATTTCCATTTGTTTTCTGCAATTCACATATGGGTATTCTGTCAAGTGTCAGGAGTCTTTCAAGCACTCCAAGTGTTAGTAACACCTTCTGCAGTGGAGCACCAGAAAGTCAGCGGACTACAACTGCTCTCTTGTTAAGAGGAAACACCTCTGTAAACCACTGGAAATCCTTCTAAAATTTAATTCTCCGGCGTGGCTACAGTAAGCTTACTGACAGTCATGCTCACCAGAACACATTTTATGCACGGATTTTTTTCCTTGGCTGTAATGAGTTATTAATAAGGCCTATATCCAAAAAGAACTGTGTCCAAAGTGCTGAGGATGAAGGAGGGTGATTAGAGAGATGGTTCAGCAGGACTTTGCGCTAACAAACAGGATGCAGGACACCCCCCCCCAGGCCCTCCACCAAGTGAAACACGCGAGACGCGGACTTGCTGCGTATACAACAGTACCAAGTGAACCCAGACCGTGAGCTCTTACCTTCGAAAAGTTCCATCTAAACTAGGACAAGTGTGCCCGCATCTGAGCACTGGTCGTCCCGTAAGGGACTATGAAAATGTGGGCTACTTCCACAGCCACACCGAGGACCCTCACTCTCCCCTGACCTGCGTGGCCTGGGGTGTCTGCTGGGCTCACCCCTGTTTCCATTCCATCCACTTACCAAGAAGCACAGCTGTGGCCAGTTGTGGATAAAATATCTATACGTATAAATGGAGTAGGGTTCAGACAGATCTTTGGTGATCAGTCTCATGATATCGGGCATTTGGAGCTCAGATTCATAGCGGACATATCGTATCGTCCGATCCTCCCCGGACTCGACCTCCCTGCTCGCGGGGCTTCTTAAGCCGCAGCTGGCGGTCAGGGCCGAGGACAGGAGTCGCAGCTGCTCGTCGTGGTCGTGGTCGTGATTGGGGTCTTCCGGCTCGGTGCCCTCGGCCAGTCCATTGCGGGCCGCCGCCCCGGCCCCGGCCCCGACCCCGGCCTGGCTGGGGAGCGCAGTTCTCGCATGATTGGGGACCGGGAGGGGAGGTCTGTCGCCCGAGTGTCCCCCAGCTCCTTTCGTCGCAGTCACTTTGGGGTCCCCTCCGGGGGCCGCCGTGTCCGCCGCGCCCAGGACCGGGGTCTTGAGGGCGGCGGCCGCCCGGAGGTGTCGCAGGTCGGGGCTCAGCAAGCCGTTGAGCTGCGGCTCCGGGGGTGGCGGGGGGCGGCGGCGGCACGGACGCCCCTGCGCCGGGGCCTCGCCGCCTTCGTGCTCCTCGTCGTCCTCGTCGTCGTCGCCGCAGCAGGTGAGGGCGGCCCCCGCCGGGAACGGGCAGCGGGGCTCGGCGACCGCCGGGGCCGGAGCTGCTGGCGGTGGGAGGAGGCTGCTAGGCCCAGGCGGGAGCTCCGCCATCCTACGAGCGATCGAGAGGGGAGGCCGTGAGAACCGGCACCGGGAACGCACGGACGGACGGACGGACGGGGTGGGGGAACAAAGACGGACGCCGACCCTCGCCCAGCTGTCCCCCC
>PVHP010005363.1:0-18272 GCA_004024765.1 Zapus hudsonius
TATAACAGATAACAATGAAATTTAAAAAATCATTAGAACATAAGTTTAAGACTAATATTTGGGACTGGGGTGATGGCACTGAGGTTAAGGATATTTCCTTGTAAAGCCTGCAGATAAGATTTGATTACCAGTACTCACATACAGATGCACAATGTGGTACATGTGCCTGGAGTTCATTTGCATAGCAAGAGGTCCTGGCATGCTCATTCTCTCTCTCTCTCTCTCTCTCTCTCTCTCTCTCTCTCTCTCTCACACACACACACACACACACACACACACACAAATAAATAAATAAATATATTTAAAAATAAAAACATATTCTGCTAAATTAAAAATTCAAAAAGATTACAAATTTCTAGATGATGTGGCCTACCAAAGTTAAACCAAATGAGATAAACAATTCACACCGATCTCTAACACATGATGAGACTGAGAATGTAATAACAAGACAAAATCTCTTCACTAAAAAAAGAAAATTGCAACCCCAGATGGATTCACTGCTGAATTCCACTGCCAATATTTTTCAAACTATTCCATAAATAGGTAAGCCAGAAATGTTTCCAAACCCCTTTTATGAATCCAGTGTTCCCATCATACCAAAAACCACATAAAGACACAACAGAAAGAAAATCATAGACCAACCTCCTTGATTAAAATACATGCAAAAATTCCCAATATAATATTTGTAAACAAATTCAAGAATATTTCACAAGATCACTTGCCATGATCAGTTTTCCTTTATTTCAGTACAGGGATGATTCAACATATAATCACAAATAAATGGACTCATGGACAGAAATCAATTACAATTATTTTGTATCTCAATAGATACAAAAAAGCACTGTAGCGATCAGTTCCATGATCCTGGGATGAGCCTCCAAACAGACACAGCTTGTAGGAGGAAGGGATTTATTTCAGGCTTACAGATGCAGGGGAAATTCCCTAATGGTGGAAGAAGCTGGCTCCCTTTCTCAGATCCAAACACAGAGAGAGAGACACCGCCAGCAGCCAGCACCACAAGCAAACAAGCAAAAACCGGCAGAAAATCAGCAGGGAAATCCTGGCAGAGCTCAAATGCTCTGCATCCCTTTAGGCTGGAAATCAGATCCCCCCCCCCCCCCCCCCGTAACAACACCTCTTCTAGCCAGGAGGCTGGAGACAAGTTTTTTATAAAAACACCAGAATCTACTGGGGGGATATAGATTCAAACTAACACAAGTAATTTGACAAAATCCAACATCCCTTCATGATTAAAGCCCAGAAGAGACTAGGAATGGAGGAAATATATCTCAACATAATAAAAAAAACTATATGCAACAAACCTATAGCTAATATTATATTAAATGGAGAAAAATCTCAAAGCATTTCCATTAAGATCAGGCAAAAGACAAGGGTATCCTCTCTTTTCACTGTCATTCAGTATAGTACTAGAAGTCTTAGCTAGAACAAGAAGATAAGAGAAGCAAATAAAAGTAATACAAATAGTACAGGAAGCAATCAAAATGCCTTTATGTGCAGATGATTTGATTCTGTACATGAGACCCTAAGTACTCCACCAGAAAACTCTTAGAGCTGATAAACATTTCAAATAAATTATAGGATGCAAAGTTAACACACAAAAAATTGGTAGTCTCAAATGTGCTCTTGTTCTGTCATGGAATGTTGTAGCACTGAGGGCTTGACAGATGCTGGAGCTATGCTCTTGGACTTCAGAACCATAGAGAAAAATCTTCTATTTATGGTCTCAAGTGTGCTGCTATAACAGCACCAAGTGGACAATGACACAGTTGATGCCCAATTCATAAGTCAAACCAGCACCAAGACTAATAAGTACAAAATATGGTCACCAAGTACACAGAAGCCCTCAAAACTTCCCATTTAGGCTGCAATGTTTATAGTATTTGTGTTAAAAAATATTTTGCTTATAAGTAAATTTCACCTGGCAAGTATCTCTCTAAATTTGACAACTCTTCTCAAGAAATGCATCAAGAGGAATATAGACTTAAAACAGCTCATTATTTTTAGTAATTTCCAAGGTCAAAGAAGAATTCCTTGTGATTTTGCAAGGGCCTTCTGGGAAATCACAAATACAGTTGTATTAGCAAATAAATCATCTTTAATGAAAGCATATCCTGAAAGGCTTACCTCATTTTTTATAATTGAAACCCTAAATTTGAGAAGAAAAAATAAAACCAGCAGAGTAGATACTTGTCTAAGACTAGAGTATGGATGTCTAAGAGATAATATTTGTTACCTATTTAATTGAAGCAATAAAATTTCAAAAGTCAGCAGAAGTAGTAGCATGGTCTTAAAAATGTTAGTTCTTGTAAAAATGAGGATTCTTTGTTCTCTGTTGTTGCTTTCTTAGAAAATTTAGGATGAAATAAAGTCAGTTTAAAGCACAGAAAGTCACTGATAAGACATAGAATCTTTGTTATGTAGGCAGATGAAAGGAAGCAAGCCCAATTTTGAGCGGTTATAGAACATTTAAAATTTTATTAGCTCAAGTTCCCTGCGCATTTATTTATCTCTGTAAGCTAATCAGAACAGTGCCCTTAAATGTCATTTATTAGAATCTTCTGGAGGGAAGACAATATACACACTTATATAATGAAAAGTAAGGTCATTTCTGAGGTATGAACATATAATACAGAAAACCATACATCCTTACAGCTTTAATTTTACCATTGTAGTCACAGATCATAATTACATACAGAATTATCAAAACTTGCTAGTGCAAGTACAAAAGAACTATTCTTTTTAGGTAAAACATTCCAAAATGGTTTGAACTGAAAATAGATCCATAAACAAATGGAAATAATGGGGACACCCACCTTATGTCACTCAGGAGAGAATGGTCTCAATAAACCATGCAATCACTTAGATTATCAGGTGACCAGTTCATAAACCAAATCACAGTCACTAGTACCATTATCTGGCAACATTTATTTTCTATATGCTGTTCAATGAAAAGCTTTAGGTGGATTAAAATTAGCTAAGCAAAGAATGATCTACAAATCCAGCAGCCCTCAGCACGAGAAATCTCCCTTCTCAAACATGTGTGGGCAAGTACCATTCGTGGACAGAAGAAAGAAGTGAGTAGAGAAACACCTTGGTGTGTTACAGTTTACTGAGTGTTTGTCTTATCTGATTATAGTTTAACCATTTGGCAACCTGTCATTGGATAAATCACAGCCACTCTGAAGC
The DNA here is from genome assembly GCA_004024765.1 of Zapus hudsonius. Taxonomy (NCBI): domain Eukaryota; kingdom Metazoa; phylum Chordata; class Mammalia; order Rodentia; family Dipodidae; genus Zapus; species Zapus hudsonius. The sequence goes on from PVHP010005363.1 coordinate 3,208, forward strand.
TCAGCTGTTACAAATGCATAATCCTCCTTAGGCATTCAGTTGGTCTATAGCCAAAGTTAGGTTGCACTTCATTACAAAAAAATTTAAAGTACAGAGGTCTGGCAGATTAAATTTACTTAACAACACAAACATGGGAAAACACAGGGAAAATGAGTGAATAGAAAAAAATCCTCATTAGGAAATAGGGCTAATATGCAAATTTCTATTGCCACTCCAGATTCACTGCTGTAAACCAAGATAAGGTTGGACTGGGGAGCAAAGCCTATGAGAACATCATTTCTAGTTAAAAAAAAAGTTTATGTATCTATAGTAGAGTCAGGCGTCTCCAGTGCATAGTTATTCACAAATATAAAAATTCACAAAAATAAAATGAATAGGTACAAAGATTTGAAACAATTAAATGAGCCCCTTAGAAAGATAATGTAACTAGTTAAAGAAATCAACTACAAACTTATAGTTATTAAAGAGATAGAATTATTTTATTAATGGGAAAAATTACATTTTCCAGAGAGCAAAGGAAGGCCATCCTGTCAGTTAGACGTTCTTTGGATTTCTATATCAAACAAGAACTATTGAAAAGACCCAGATGGTAGCACGTGTAATGCTAGAAGGTGTTGCATGTTGCATGCCAGGGGAAATGGCTCAATGATATTTGGAGAAAGCAGAGGCCACTGATATACAACACTGACTGATGTCACAAGAATGCTGAGGATACTACTATATGGAAGAGACCAGTAAGTCAACAAGTGCTCATCTGTACAATAGTGGCTCTAAACCTAGGTGAGGAATCAACGACTGATTGGCTAAGAGATCCATTCAATATTAAGGGACCCATAACTGGAACCATGGCAAAATCTTATCAGGACCACAAACTCTAAGGAGAAACTCCCCCTACCAGAAATCTACAGAGAGGCTACATCCATTAGAATCTTGCCAAATAAACAATGTTTGTCTCATTTGACCTATACTGATCTCACTCTCCATTGAAGATTCTGTTTGTATTTTTCAGAAATCAGTGAGAACCATGGACAACACAACGTCCACCAACAAGGTATGAAATGATGACTGACATCCTAACAGGAGATGAACCACCCCTGGCCTATCATATAGGACCCAAATGAAACCTATGAGAAAGTGTGAGATAAACAAGAGACCTGTCACCACAACAAGTCAGATAACCCATGAAAGGACAATGGAGTCAGATACCAATGATACCCAACACAATGCAAAGCAGAAGTCCAGAGACTCTTAAGATCTCAACAACAACAAAAACCAGACTTAAAACTCACCCACCATGACTCAGGGACCTGATCAGAAGAGGGGATGGAAAGATTGTAAGAGTCATGGTGGGGGAGAATATCCAGAGTCATTGTCTCCCCTCAGCAGCAACACACAAAGGAAAAAAAATGGCTACTCTTGTACAATTCATAAATAACCCCCTACCCCATGAACTGATCCAGTATGCTCACCTAGGAGGGCCTCCAGCGGGTTGGGGACAGGGAGGAGGGAAATGGAGGTACCATCACAAGATTCACTCATACAATGTATCTAATTATTGATAATAAATATGTTTTTTAAGCAGGATATGGGCACATCCATAGTAACCATAGTCCTGCAGACAGCATAGTCCAGATATGATGAGACTTGCTCGTCAGCCAATCTGAAGATGGAAGTGTCAGGTTCAGTGAGAGACTGTCTCAAGGAAATACTCAGATAAGCTTGTTAATCTGCATGTGCACACACACATGCATACACCACACACACACATACACACACACACACACACATTATACACACGCACACACAAAAACACCTTTATACGAGTAAATATTGCCTTAATGTGCTAAAATATCTCCATTTTTCTCTGCTAAACAGCAAAATATTTTACTGGGAAGTGCTAGAAACTATTACATGGATACCCAGAACAAATAAAGTCTATCTAATAAAAAAGACAAAAATCACCTGCATTCTTGTTGGTTTTTATATTTGTAAGATAGCCTACTTAGGGACAAAGTTGCTAGAGCTGGCTCAGTTATTAAAGGCTTACAAAGCCTTCTAGCCAGGGCTTGATTTGCCAGTACCCACATAAAGAGTGCAAATAAATAAAATATTTTAAAAGGAACTCCAGCAATCCCCAACTCCAAAATTCCACTACTAATCATTTTTACTTATTCTGAAGTCTTGATTTCTCCCTACGAGATCATGTGGAGGGCAGCAGCTATAACTCAGTGGTAGTTTTCCTGGCATGCCCAGGGCCCTGGTTTCAATCCCCAGCAACCTTCCTCCCACAAGAATGAAAATATGTACAAAGAAAAATATTTCTCTTTTACTACTGCTATAAGAAGCATTTGGCCCTTCATGGAAATTGGATTTATATTGGAACGATTTTGCTGTTCCCTTAATATTTTTCTCTTCATTTGAACTGTTAGGTACTTTAATCACAGCATCTTATCAACACTTTTACATATTAATGCTGTGAGTTGAAGGTTTCTACAAGCTTTGCCACTCTTCCCAATGCTACTTTTGAAAAAAAAATAAAACCAGTATTTACTTTGTCTGCTTGTTTGTAGTCAAAAACTATGATCCCCAGCTCCTAGAATTCTTTTGTTGAAAGCAAACACATTCCTTTCACTATTGGCCTTGGTTCATTCTTTGTACAAAGCCAATGCATTGCTGTTTTTACTTTTGTATTTCTCTTTCATCTTCACCAAATTAAGTCCTCTCTGTGGCAAAATTGAGTTATTTTTTTCAGTTCACTTTCTAAAATACTGAGAAAAATTCTTTCTATTTTCATTTTTCCTGTGTACTTATTCTCTGTCCTTTCAGCACCAAAAGAACATTCTCCACCTTCCATCTTTCCCAGCATCCATCCAATATGTCCAGGAATGAACCATGACCGGCTTCCTTCATTCCTGAGAGAGGGCCTTGCTATAAATCCCAGGCCAGCCTTGTACTTGAGACTCTCTGAAGGAGGATAATAAGGTGTGAAGGTACTCCAGAGGGTCTGAGAGTAACCTATGGCTTATTATAACACACACCCCTCAGTGGAGATTTAGGATGCTGTGACATAGACCTGCAACGCACACACCTAAAGTAAATCTCAGAAATCATAATTTACCCTTCTCTAAATCCACATATTATTATTTTGTCTGCTTGTTTGTAAGTCAGAAACTATGATCCCCAGCTCCTAAAATTCTTTTGTTGAAAGCAAACACATTCCTTTCACTATTGGCCTTGGTTCATTCTTTGTACAAAGCCAATGCATTGTTGTTTTCACTTTTGTATTTCTCTTTCATCTTCACCAAATTAAGTCCTCTCTGTGGCAATATTGAGTTGTTTTTTTCAGTTCACTTTCTACAATACTGAGAAAAATTCTCTTTCTATTTTCATTTTTCCTGTGTACTTATTCTCTGTCCTTTCAGCACCAAAAGAACATTCTCCACTTTCCATTTTCTTGATAACTTGGACAAGGACCCAAAGTTGAGGCTCACAGACCTGATGTCTCCTGCATTGTTATGGAGACCAAATCCCTCCCAGGACTCCAGCCCCACATTGGAGTTCTCCATTCATTTGTGTTGGTCGTGCTTCTGGCTAGTCTAATCAAGTTCTATCTCCTCTTCAATTTCTCTTTTCATCCAACACTTTTTCTATCATATACCTCTCATTCCTATCATTAGAAATGCTAGTTCATAAAGCATCTTTCTTTACCCACTATGTTTTCCCTATTCTATTTTTCCTTGGAGTTGAGTATCAGGAAAGAAGGAAGGCAGAAATATAACTGGGTATCTGAGGTTCCAAAGTCCCTAGCTGGACGCCATATAAAGGAGACAGGAGGGGCTGGAGAGATGGATCAGCAGTTAAGGCACTTGTTTGCAAAGCCTAATGGCCCAGGTTCAATTCCCCAGTACCCAATGTAAAGCCAGATGCACAAAGTGGCTCATGCATCTGGAGTTTGTTTGCACTAGTAAGAAGCCCTTGGCATGTCCATTCTCTCTGTCTCTCTCCCTCTCTCCCTCTCTGTCTTTCTCTATGTGCTTGCAAATAAAGAAAGAAAGAAAGAATTTTTTTAAAAAAGAAACAGGAATTGGTAAAGGGAGAAGTGTTTATTTACTGTTTGAAGAAGAGAAGCCCCATACTTTCTCCCTGATTTTTCTGAAGCAGTCATATAATAATAGCTATAAAAATGATGAAATAAAAGCCAGGAATTATCCATGTCGAGTTTTCATTGAGAACTTATCAGTCCTTTCCTGAGTAAGAGCAGTATTACTTGCTTTGCCCCTGCCTTAGGCTGTCTTCATTCTCAGCATGGGAGCTCTGTTACAGAAGGGCCAATGAGAGAGATAGAAGGGAGAGAGAGAAAAAATGAGAAGACAGGAAGGAAACAAACACTTACTGCTGCTTTGAGCTGGCAGGTAGAACTCATTCCCACCTTCTTACATTAAAGTACTTTGGCTCTATAAACTCTAGGTATTAAAAAACACCTTTGTAACATAATTACAAGGAATTAAAAATAATAATGGGTTTGTTCATCAGGAAGACTTGGCTTTTCATCTGAGTGAGCAGGAATCTTCTTTGGAAACATCTGGCTGAGGACAAGGGCACAGTCTGGGTTTTTGGCAGTGTGGTCCCTTAACAGCTAAATGGTCCTGAGAGCAGAGGCTGAAGAAGGGAAACTTCATTAGTGATAGTCTACCGTGGACTCAGCACTGCTCTGGGTGCTATGAAACAGGATGAAGTACATAATACAGTGTCTGCTCTCAAAGTTATAGTAAAGGGTAATACTGAGCTCAGTGTCAACACACACACACACACACACACAACGGTGGGTCTCCATGAAAAAATGCTGCTTATTCATAGAAGATGTCTACTGTGAACAAAAGTGGAAGAGACTGCAATGGGCCAGAAGAGGCAGAAGGATTTAGCTGAGTAGAGATGCCCATTGTTATCAAGGAAACTCTGTCTGCAAACAGAGAAAGAAAAAGATTCAGTGAATAGAAATATGTCACATGGTTTTCAGGTCCTTAAGTGCCAAGACAAAAAGCCACAGTTTTGATCATCATCCCATGGAGACATAAGAAAGGGCAGTTAGCTCTGAGCAGGACTCCTTTGAACATGTCCTCCCTGTGCTGGTCACACTCCTGTCCCCATCGCTGTTATTCTCTTGGGTGTGGCTGACTTCTTGTCATACTTGGCTTAAACATCTATTTTCTCAGAACACTCTATGCATGTCATTCACACCTGCTCACCTTGATCTTCAACTATAGTTTGTTTCTTTAGAAGTCACTGAACTGCAAGTGTAACAATATTTATCAGCCTTAGATCTTCCACCAGCACCAATTGCTGTCATAAAGCCAAAAAGCAGCTTTTCAGTGAAGTTGACCAAGAAGAGGAGAGAGGCCTGAGGAGGGGTGAGCATTTTCCCACGGAGAGCTGCCCACTTCATTGAGAGAAAGTTTTAGCAGAGTGGAAGGAATGGAAAGTGTTGGGCTCAAGAGTGCTTTTAAGAAACCTGGGGTGGGGGCAATAAAGAAGAGAATGGCTTGTGCTTAGGGAGGGGAGAGATGGGGAAGGTGAAGGTGATGAAGGTTGGGGGGGAATCCTTAGCAAGGGAATGCTGAAGGAAACTTCAGAACATTCCACAAACAACTGCCAATGCAGGAAGCAGTAACCTAGTGTCATATTCACGGTTTCCTAAGGTTAGAACAATGGTGGAAAGCCATAAAAAGAGACCCATAGGCAATAGGTCTATGCTAATAAGACACTGAGGCTATGCTACAAAGCGCAACCTTGGAGCTTCATATACTCCAGTGTTTACCAAAGCAAATCTCCTGAAGAAAAAGCTTGGAACATAACTTTCCCCCTCGAAAAAAATCCATTGACAATGGACTCAAATCAAAGATGGTGTCTCCCTTTTCCAAGTATATCTTTAGTTTATCAGCATGATAATTTATATTTTAAATAAAGTTCACTCTTCCACTGAAAAAAAAGACAAAGACATAGTCAATAGATAGCATTTGTCATCTTTCCACTTCCAAATCCTCAACAGGTTTAATGATTCACTCCTTCTCAGTGCCTTAAAGATGAAGCTTTTATCTTTGAATCCATCGATAAAGCTGTTCTCCTCCCCCTGGTTAAATGGACTTCATTTATCACTCATTTTATGAGAGCTTATCTACCCCAAAAGAAGTTTGATCAGATAAGTTGGTCTTTAAGAAAGCAGAGGAAGATTGCTAAGAATGGCTTCCATTGTTTGAGAACTTCTCTTTGATCTGAAAATTTTAGGCAAGTTATAGTATGTCTCATGAGTCTTGCATTTTTGATGGTTCAGAGAATGATTACCTTGGTCACAGAGTCTAGATTAGGTCCCTGTGTAGAACATGCTTGCTGGAGCCAACCTTCCAAAAGGATTTGAATATGAGCTTAATCCCCTGTCAGAGATGAGCATTCCTAGTTTAATGTTGTGATATAATATGACAGATTTACACATTGTCCTGACATAATGAAATGCGGAGAGATGAAGTGTTTTATTTACACAGTAACCTCTAATTTCAACAGGTCACTCACTGGCTGTTGTATAGGTTTTTTTTTTGGCCTCATCATGAAAGGCTTCATGCATCTGTCAGAGCCTTGCAAAGCAGACTCCCCTGCTTAGAAAGACCAAAGCACTGGGGACTCAAGTCAGGATAGAAGAAAACAACAATACAAACAAAGACACAAACCCAGGAGACAGAACTTCCATTCTAAAGACTTCTCTGCTCTCTGGGTGCTCCTTCCTCATCTGGATGCAGGAGCAGCAGAGGAAATGTTTGTTGAAGGCATCTCTCCTCAAGTTCATCCTTCACTTACCAAACAGCCTTCAATAAATGTTGTCTCCTTCCAAAACATGTAAAGAACAGTTTCATAAAGCAGCCAATCAAAAAAAAATAATTCAACATACTGAGCCCCATAACAGAAGACCTGCCAGATTTTAAGGAAGGGGATACAGAAAAAATATATATATTAATTCGTGATGCTGAGAGAATTGAAAGCATTAGAAAGCACTTTTAAATGAAAGCTATCTCAGCTATCAAGATCCAGAAATTGAACTTGTCAGAGGAGCTGGGTTGAAATCCCCACATGGAGATGGGGCAGGTCTGTGCTCCTCCCCATCAGGTACTCAGGCCACCACATTGGAGAATGCAAGAGTTCTTGGGTATGACTCAGGGAAACTTGACAAATGTGTTAGTGAGTATATCATGAGTGATGTTAGCTCCCTCTTCCTTCCAGAGTACCACTAGGACTTGCCAGTGGTGTAACAGAAGGCATCCTTCTTAACAGAGCAAAGCACGCCCCCAGAATGGGTTTTCTGCTGTATGTGTGCAAAAACAAATAAATACAGAAACAGCTTTTTCATCACCAACTCAGGAATTTTTGAAAATGAAATGGTTTGCTCCATACGTACTTTGTCTGTTTTCTCCCTAGTCTGTAGAAAGAAATAGCAGACCTCATTTTAAAACCAAGGCTTACTACTCAAAAGTGTCTGAGGGGCCAGCAGGCCATATCAGCATCACCTGGAAAGCAAATACAAATGCGGAATTTCCCTCTGAAGCCCACTGCATCTGAACTGCCCTGGAATGAGATCCCAGGCTGTATGCACTTAGACTTTGAGATATCCTGCCCTGGACCAGTGTGGTGGCAGAACATAGGAACTTTGAAATGACAGATCCCAGCCTTTGGAATTCTGATTTAAATGTTTAACCTCCCTAAATGATTCCAAATGTGCAACCAAGAAGCCCTAAGAGGCCCCCTGGTGCCTCCAAGAACCTTGAAAATAGCAGCAGATGTGGGTGCTGCTGAGCTCCTGGGGCCAGTAAACCTCTGCTAGCTCAGGGTACAGAGTCAGACCCCATCCAGCTTCTCCCAAGCCTGAGTGTGGGCATCCTTATGCCCGTGTTCATCACAGTCCTTCACTGTGCATTTTGTTCACTAGACATCTGCCACGGGAGGGTGAAACATCAAGCCCAAAGTGTTCTCTGCCTGCATGCTGGCCTCATCCTCATACATACTGTTAGCTATTAGGATAAGGTCCCTATGCTGTAAAAGACAGTAGAGGAAGGAAGATTGCTTCCTCCTCCCCCCCAAAAAAAAGAGTTAGGGGCCCCAAACTAGCAAAGCAAAAATCCAAAAGCAGAGAAGGGTTACCCAAAGTCATTAGCACCCAGCAAACCCCGCATGAGTCAGCAGCAGGGAGGCCCAGCCCCTTCCAGGGGAGCCTGCTTAAGAAGCAGCCTCCCAGGGCTGGGCTGGGCTGGGCTGGGCTGGCTGCAGCTTCTCCTCCCGAAAGACCAAATCTTAAACCACCTTCCCTTCTCAGGCTGCCTGGACTTCTTTTTTCTCCTGTGGCTGGAAAGAAGTGTCCCATTTTGCTCATTCCCAAGCCTCCCCCCACCCTCTGCCCAAACAACTTGTGTGGTGAGCAGGGTGCTGTGGGTCCTGGGGTGACTGCTGAAAGCTTTCAACTCCTCTCACTGCAAGGATATGAAATTCCACGGGCCACCCCGGGGGCTGCCGGCTGCTTTCCTGACTCTGTGCTGGTTCCTGTTGAAGACTGTGCCATCCGGTCACTGTCACCTCTATCACAACCGCTATGCAGGGTAAGGACAGCCAACCTGATGTCCTGCAGGGCTTTGGTACGGGTGAAGGGAGTGGTTTGCACTATGTGCCTCACTTTTTTTCTGGGCTGTGGTCTTCATGTGAATCTGTGGGCTCCCCTGGTACCCTCTAAAAATATTTGTGCAGCAAACAACTCTGGTTCAATTCACAGAGAAAATGTGGTGGGCAAAAGTCTGGCTTTTCACACTGTATGCCAACCTCAGCTTTGGCCCCTGGTTGAACAGGATGCTGTCTTTAGGTGTCGTGGCCAGCGTTTGCCTTGGTTGATGCTCTACGTGTGAAGGATGCAGTGGTACCACGTGAATTATGACCTGAAAATGAAAGCTTCTCCTTTAGAAGGATATGCAGGAGCAGTAAGTTAAAATTCAACAGTGATTAGCTTAAAACCTAAGTGGGATTATTTTAAAAATGGTCTTCAAAGTCGTTGTTAGATTTTCAAATCTGAGCAGTACCCAAGTCAAAATAAGCAGAATATTTTTTTAAAAAGCTGAATAAAGTAGCCAACTGTAAAATTGTGGGTATTTTTCTGAAGGAGAAGCAGAAGGAGAAATACAATCAGTGTTTCCCACTCTATAGGTTAGTAGGCTGAACTGTGGCTCTCAGAGGAGGCCCAGGGCTGGGTACAAAGCACTGTTTTACTGTGCAGGTTCTTATTATCCGAAGGCTTCCTGTGGTATCAACAGCATGGGCTTGGCTCCGGTTTGCAGGGGGTTCATCTTTGAATCTGGAAATTGTGGCATGTCTGCATTTTAGAGAACCTTAAATAGCTTCTCTCGTTCAGTTGCTTAAAACGCGATAAAACCCAGTGTGAAGACTTTTTAAGTAGTCTACTATATCACTCAACGGTCAGAAAGTTGATTCTTTTTAGAAATGGTGGGTAGAGTTTGTGTAACCCTGGAATACAGAATTGTATTTCCCAAAGGAGCTGGGCACGGCTTTTAGTGGCTTTGTTAATCTAGGAGTTGCAGATTATTCACAGATATGTTCTCAGTTTGAGAGGGTGCCAGTCGGAGGTGATCAGAGGGGATGCAGATGGGAATTGAATCTCAAATTGTCCCACCCTTGTGTTTTAGGGAGGAACAGAAGGGCCTTAACATCTGAAATCTCCTGGCAACATAAGGCTCAGGCTTTGCATCCTGTAATTTGTCACAATGCCCATTGGAGATGTTGGGGGGAAAGTCTATTCAGTGAGGGATCTACAGCCTAAGGTTGTGGAGGAGTACATCCTGACCCCCGGCTGACATAAAGCCATATGATAAACATATATCACCTGTTTAGATGTACTCATATGACACAGGACCTCACTCCTTCGCTCAGCTGTGGCCATGTCTATAATTACTTCAATGTGTGCAGCCCCTCGCTAGTAAGCTGCCAGGCCTGCTTCGGCTGAGCAGGTGTGCACCCTCCCTAAACACTGATGTGGAGAGGAAGTAAGGCTAGTGGCAGCATATTTTGCAGATAGCTTTTAGTAACTGGAGTTTTGCTGGAGAAGACTGTCTTCCTTCAGTTGTTGTGCAATGAAAGTAATAATTGCCATTTTCTCTTTGGCTGCCACATAATATCGTCCCGAATGTATAAGTTACCAGATGTCTCAAAGTTGAAAATAAAAATGACATTAAACTATGAGAAGCTGAAGATTTGAGCCTTTCCTCTCCATCATCATGGAAGCCCAAGACCTCTTTAAAACTAGAAATATTTCTGAGTATACTTGCCATTGAAAATGGAAGATTTGGGGGCTGTAGAGATTGCTCAGTGGTTAAGGTGCTTGCCTGCAAAGCCTAATGCCCTAGGTTCCCCAGTACCCTCATAAAGCCAGATGTACAGAGTGGTTCATGTATCTGGAAATCATTTACAGTGGCTAGAAACCACTCTGTCTGCCTCCCTTTTCTCTGTCTCTCTTCTTGAAAAGAAATAAATGAATAAATACATTTTTAAAAGAAAAAGAAAATGGAAGATTTTAACTTACTTTCAAAAATATATAAGTAATTCATCACCAAGGAAGAATGCTCCTTAGAATTAAGAGTATCTGGCTTTGTTTACTTAAGAACTACTTTGTGTATGTTTAGTTTTTTAAGGAACAAGACTAATGGAAAGACAGGGCAGGATAGCATTTTCCATTGTCTATGGCTTTGCCTCTTCAAAGCTACCTCATTTTAATCCCTTAATGGGTTTTCTTTGTTTATTTTCTTATTCATAATTAAGGGTGACCATAATTCTTGCTTCTTTTAAAGATATTTCATAGGTCTTGGCTGAACCAAATAATACTTGGTTATCATTTTCAGGACCCTTAGCATGAATAAAAATTAAAATACTCAGGAGCTGGAGAGATAGCTCAACCATTAAGGTATTTGCCTGCAAAACATAATGACCCAAGTTCGATTCCCCTGTACCCAAGTAGAGCCTAATGCACAAAGGGGTTCATGCCTCTGGAGTTCATTTGTAGAGACCAATGGCCCTGGAGCTAGCTCTCTCTCTCTCTCTCTCTCTCTCTCTCTCTCTCTCTCTCTCTTTCTCTCTCTCTCTCTGCAAATAAATAAAAATAGTTCTTAAAGAACACTCAGGCCTGGTATGTGCTGACGCATGCCTTTAGTTATTCCTGAGGCTACCCTAAGATGACATAGTGAATTCCAGGTCACCCTGGGCTAGAGCCTCTGAAAACAGCTAATGAGGAGGACCTCTTTATACATAAACTAGTAACAGTTAGACCAATTTTGTAATCAATGATTTGTAAATGGCAAATTTAAGCATCTCAGGAAACAAAAAGTAAGTAGAGAGACAACAGGGAAAATTTGGTGACAAAAACCTTTTTGGATAAATATATCAAATCACACATTTACAGGGGTAATCTAAAAATATATAGAAAGGCATCACTTCTCAGCCTTTTGGTTAAGATCAAGTGTAAAAATATATAGAAAGGAAACAAAGTGAGGACAGTAACAACTGCAATAACAGTACTCACCTGGTACTCGGCTCTTGGAGGGCTTCAGGGACTGCCAATGTCAAGTCAAACATTCCATTGATAAACAACAGGTACTCAGGAAATGAGACTCCCCCACGAGCAAACATGCTCTTGTCCCTCATCTTGTTCTCTTGTTTTCTGAAAGCAGGGCTAGGTATTTCCTCTACTGTGATATTGAGAGTAAGTAATGACCTATGTCACAGGAAATTAGAGAGCAAGAGAGAGAGAGAGAGTAAAAAAGATCTAAGACATAAACATAATCAATTCTGGCAACAATGCAGACCAGGGGTGCCCAGTCTTTTGGCTTCTCTGGGCTACACTGCAAAAGTGGATGAAGACCTGCTTTGCACTACACCCTCATCCTTAGCCTGGAGGGATTTTGGTACTACTTGCTCACTACTCCTCTTTTGTGCCAGTCCAGTGTCTCGTCCATCCTGAGGCGCACCTGCTTGGTGGATTTGTTGTTTTTCTTATGGCTGTGACAAAAATGCATGCCAGAAAACAATGTAAAGAGGCTTTCCCTTTGGCTCCCAGTTTGAGGGCACGGTCCATCATGGCAGGGAAGGCCTGGCAATAGGAGAGTGGGGGCAGCTGGTCATATTTCATGTGGAGTCAGGAAGCAGAAAGAGATGGAATCTGGCGCTTGGCTCTTTTCTTCTTTTTCAGTCCATGACCCCAGCCCATGGAATGACCTCATCCACATCTAGGGTGGGTCTTTCTTCCTCGGTTAAACCGCAGTTAAATCCACACATACATGCCCAGAGACGGACTTCGTAGGTTATTCTAAATCCTGTTATGAATCTTGTTGACAATGAAGATTGCACATCACCATTTGACAACCAAATGCACATAACACTTTAAATTATAACATTCTACTCCAACCCCTAAAGTGTCATTTTTATTTCAGAATATGATGTATATAATCCATCTCTAAGCACTCCATAGTGTTCAACAGTGGGCTCCAATGGCCATTGGCACCTCTGCCCCTCCAGCTCTGTTTATGGCACATGTGATCTCTGACTTAGCCAGTTCCACTCCATGCCTACAGCTTTTCTTGGCAGATTTCCCACTGTCCTGGCATCTCCAACGTCCTAGCATCTTCACTGCAACATAGGCTGCAGGTTCTCAGCTTCATGTAATGGCCTACCAGAGCCTCATTACAGGGACTCAGTGGCTTTCTGGAATCTTGGGGATGCCTCCATGACTCCCCCACCTCCAACCTGCTGACTCTTGCATTTTTCACACCTGCAAAACCAATATAACATGGAAGATATGCCGAGTTTTGTTGCCAACTCAAGATGTAGCCTGGCCATAGACCACAGTTGTCCGTGTGCCTTCTATGTTGATCCCAAGGAAAAGAATTCCCTGTGTGTAAGGGATTTTTTTATGATCATTTTTGAAAGTAGGAAACCCTTTTGAGGGCTCTCTCCCTTCAAGTCAATTTGCATTTATATAAGCTACAGCCTCCAGTACTTATAGTCTTTCCTTCAAGAAACCTTTACTATTATAATGCAGAGCATAAGATATTTATATACATCCATATACATATATAATTTTTTGTGAGAGAGAAAGGTACACCAGGGCCTCCTGCTGCTGCAAACAAACTCCAGACACATGTGTCACTTTATGCATCTGGTTTCACATAGGTACTGGGGAATTGACTCCTGGCCAGCAGGCTTTGCAAGCAAGCACCTTTAATCTCTGAGCTATCTCTAGTCCAAGTTTTCTCTTTAATGACACTCATTTCTGCTTCTCCCCTTCCAGGATAACCTGAGCTCATATTCATGTGTTCATAGATATATTTAGCATATCTTATGGATCTCAAGTCATTGCAGTTACAGCCATCACAATGGTGCCCTGTGTCTCTTGTTCAGCTAGTGAGAGTCCCTGCCATTGGCACTTGAAGTTTTTGATATGATCCAACCATTTTCATCACTTCTTTGCCATATGATATTATCAGACATTCTAGGATCACCTTGCACATCCTATCCACAGACACAGGATCTGCCATTTCCTCAACATGCCATGGTTTCTTCATGATATCTAAAATCCCAAGTCTAGGCACTAAGTATGGTCATTACTACTACGTCAGTCATGCTTCTGTGTCTATGTTGTTTTTCCACCAACACCCCCATTCCTAGCACCAATTTTCTTCATTGGTTGTTTTTCTCATTGCTGTGACAAGATGCCTGGGAAAGAAAGAAAGAAAGCAGGTATGAGACTGCAGGCCATCATGGCAGCTAGGCATGGAGGCAAGTCACAGTGAATGAGTGCTGGTACACCACTGGATTTCTCCTTTTTATTCAGCCCATAAAATTGTGCTGCCTACATTCAGGATAGGGTTTCCTTCCTCAGTTAATTCTTCCTAGAAGTACACTCAAACATGCCCAGAGGTTTGTTTCCTAGGTAATTCTAGCTCCAGTTAAGTTGACAATGAAGGTCAACCATCACAACTGGGTTTTTAATTTGATTTTCCACACTTACTAATTCTATTACTTTATTACTTTGGGCAAAGACTGCCACCTCTCTGAACCTGTCTCCTCATCTGGGAAAATGGATGTAATAGAATCTTGTGAGCAGTGACGCAAAGCACAAATACTGGAAGGTGTTTGGCATTCAGAAAGTACTAACTAAATAAATAGGGTGGTAAAATAGCTAACAGTTACCAATACTTAATATAAACATGGACATATTGAGAATTAATAATTCTCCCAAAAGCATCATAGTATTGATATCTTCCATTTTACAGATAAAATAAATGAGGTACAAACTGGGTAACTCAAGTTCAGACCTAATTACCCAATGTCACTGCAAGGACACATCAATAATTCTCACCCAGTTCTGCCTGACTTCATGAGCTCACAATCTAATACTCCTTTTGGAAGGAATTACATTTAGGAAATCTGAAGATTTCATCTTGTTTGGGGAAATGATAGTTTCAGGACACTAAAGAAAAGAACTTCTGAAACTGAAATTGGAAATTTAATCTTGGTCACCTTCTCTGGGGGCAGATGAGTCACTGATGGTGAATCATTGTTAGGAAGGCAGGTAGAGCGCATAGAAATAGAAAACAGAATACAATGGAACTTCAGTGTACTACACCTAAAAAAAAGTAGCATTGAAAGTGGCTGTGAGCATTGTGGACATGCGTCTGCATTTCTTTTATAAGTGTTATGTGAATGCTCATTGTGTATCAAGAACATTGGTCAACAGAGTGAATGCCCTCAGAGAGGTGCAGATTAGTGAACATGACCAGCACTTAAAATAGCTACCTCGTGTGTCAGTGCCACATAGGATGAGCAGGCTCACCTGAGGATTGATAAGAAGTGCTCAATGCCTGACCCATTCTGACTTTCTAGCTCTGCTTTCTCTCTGCTGTTGGTGCTAACCAAACTAGGTTTCCACCATACTGCCTAATTCTTGGGATTGAACCTACTGGTTTGAGGTCTGCTTG
>PVHP010005363.1:18372-65884 GCA_004024765.1 Zapus hudsonius
TGATATCTTTTCTTCTGCTGCTTGTTTGGCTGAGAAGCACAGATTTTATTAAAACCTCTCCACACTGGTGGTTGGAGAATTCTGTAACTCCCCATGTTCCCTTAAATAAAGTCTCCCACTATACCTTAATATCTGGTTGTCTATGATTTTAATTCTTTAACTTTGTAGACAAGAATTCAGGTACTCCTTAAATTTTGGGGTGCATTGGAATTTTTGCTGGGCATTATCTGAATTCTAATTCTCAGCTCACCCCACTACAATAGGATATCCGGATGGTACAGCAGCTGTCATGAGTACTTGTACATATGTTCTTTGGCCACCTGTGCAAGCAGAACATAGGATACAGAGAAGAAAGTGAGATTATTTTAAAAAGTGGTTTTATCCTCAGAATCTTATGAGGACCAAAGCTTGGGTCTGTTATATCAAAGAAAAAACTGAGAAACACAGAGACACAGGAGGGCACAGTAGGGACATCATGTGTGCTTTCTATCTACCTCTCTCTATCTCTCAATAACAGTTTTCCATTCTTCTGTCTTTCTTTAAGTGCTTTGACACTTATATTCATAAGGTTAGATTACAAGACATCAGAGCTGGTCACTTTCTGTGGTGGTGGTTAATGGTCTTTTTAGACTGGATGGCTGTAAGTCTCTAAGCCTGATCAGTATGGCTAGGGACAGTCCTGTTTATACCAGCTGTCCTGACAGTATTTGGAAGTACCCTCTTTCAGAATAAGAATCCTGCCCACATGGTAATGTGTGAGTCTAACCTCTTTTCATCTTTCTCAAGTTTCTTAGTGAAATATATTGCATTTCTTCAATCACCTTCTTATTTCATGACCAAAGGATAATTTTTGTATACTTCTTCCATTCCTGTGAAAAGCATCTCATTTGCCTTTTTCCTCTCCCTTGGAAGAGCTACCAGCCATTTCTCCCAACTGACCTGCTGTTCTATAGTCTTTTTGTCCCAAAATAAAACAATATTATTCTCTCCCTAAAAGATCAAGTTTGGCTCCCAATTACCACCTTCATCAAATACAGATTTCTCTGCCTGGCTTTTAAGGCTTCTGTAATTGGATTGCCTTGTTTCTGGTTCAATCACTCCTCCTTCTCCTGAAGATTTCTGGCTGGTCAAGTCAGAAAAAGATCTATGGCACTGTACACACTGGCCTGGCAGTCAGGCAGACAGGCAGGCTTATTCTCAACAAGGCCTATGGCAAGAAGGAGCCCTTTCAGCTGAGTGACAGGAGGAGATGCTGCTGCTGCTGTATATCTGGGGGATTATAAAGGACACATGATGAGTTCTAAGGTCCATTCTGAACCTTTCCTCCACAAGTCAGTGTGTGGTTACTCTCCAGTACCCTCTGGGAGTTCATTTTAATCTCTCCTCCTGTTAATGATAGAATACTTTCGGTTTTTCTTAAGTGCTAGTTCAAAATACAGCCTTGAGAACTGATTGTTTCTCAGCTTGTTATACCAAAAGCTTTCTTCCCTGAAGTATGTTCTGTGTGTTTGGACCTCATGCTTTGCTTGTTAAGAACATGCACCACTGGCACTTTCTATGCCTGTGACCCAAACTCATCACAGATTATCTCAGGAAGCCTCAACACTCCCTCTGTTCATTGAACTACTGGAGAGAGGAGTCTCCCAAATGATCCAGGGCCACTTTTTCCTTGCAGCCCAATCTGATAATGAAGCCATGATTTTATTTCTGTGTGATGCCATTAAGCATAATCACTTCCATCTCCTGAAAAGCAGAAAAGGATGTTAATGTTTCAAAACTTCACAGCTTACATGGTACAAGCTGCAAAGGCACCCAGTGTTTTTCTGTCTTTATAAATAGAATTACTGCAAAGAAAAATATCAGCTCTTTGGTAACTAGTTTTGGAGCCTTCATTATGATCAATCAGCAGATAACTATTTTGTTGAGTTAGAATTTCCTTGGCTAAGTCAGTGTCTTTCCACTCCGCCTATAGGCATAAGCTTGTTTATGGTAAAGTAAAAAGACAAAACTTTAGAAACATATTCTGGGTACCATCATAAATACTCTAAAATTGTTTCATTAAAGACAAAACATTGTAAGTGATTTCTTCCAACAAAACTATCATCTTTGTTCTTTTTTTCAGTATGCTTTGAAAATAGCAAAACATTTTTTTTCAATATGTATTTTAGGATAGTGTTACTTTTTTGTTTATATATGCTCATTGTTTGTTTGTTTTTGCTATAGCAAATCGCCCCTAACCTCAATGGCATAAATAAATTGATTTCCATTCAGGAAAAAACAACAAGAACAGCTAGGGTGGGCTGGTAACACCAAAGATCCAGATATGCTGTCACTTTGCCATGCTGAACACCCAATTCCAAATGCAGTCCAAGAAGGAGTCTTTAATTTCTTTATTTGAGAGAGAGACAGAGAGACAGAGAGAGAGACAGACAGAGAGAGAGAGAGAGAATATAGGCAAGCCAGGATCTCCTGCTACTCATTGTAAACAAACTCCAGACTCAAACACTACTTTGTGCATCTGGCTTTATACACCTTCAGTCAGCTTGATGTGTAAAAGTTGACAAGTACTGGGGAATGGAATCTGGGACATCAGACTTTCTTAACCACTGAGCCATCTCTCTAGCCCCAAGAAGGAGTCTTCTATCTCAGTCCCAGACAGCAGAAATATCGAAAGGAAAGGCCAAAGCCAGAGTTCAAATATTATTTCCTATTAAAATTTGGTAGACAGTTTGGATATAAGGGAGACTTTCAAATAGGGTCATTATCCAAAGGCCAGTTCTGAAAGAACATGCTAATAGTTACCTAGCAGACTCTAGTGGTCACCCTGACACCCAGTGACCACACCCTATTCTTTTTTCCACTTGGTTCTTCTGAATGAATGACTCCTCCCAAGACATTTGTCTACTTTTACCCTTCAAGCTGACTGAAAGTGTGTATTTGTAGTCCATAAATATTACCTTTAAGTCATAGAATCCCAGAGCTGAAGGTGACAAAAAAAATCATAGCCCAATCTCTTTGGTTCATACATGAGGGAACCAGAACTCCAAAAAAGATAAAAAGATTTGTAGAGCGAGTGGTGGAGTTAAGACTAAAATCCAGGTCAGCAGAGTTCATTCACAGTTGACAGCACTGCCTTCTGTGACTCTAGAAGTCACCTCACCCTTTACTGTTCCCTGGAGTTACTAGGGATGAATCATGTGATTTGGCTAGGCTGGGAAGTCTTTAATGAGGTAAGATTTTATTTCATCTGTATAAATATTTGTAAGGTGTCTGCCTGTTGCTAGTCTGTGACTGGAGAGATGAAAGTGAAGTTCATGTGTACAGTGTTACAATGGTCACTCAAGCAAGTAAGCAAATGGTTCCAACCCTAAAATTCCTGTGCCCACAGAGAAAACTCCTTGTACCAAATGAGTATAAAAGAGGACCACCTAAATCTGGACTGAAGGATGAAGAGAAGTTCAAAATTGGCTTGTTAGTTGTGAAATGAATCTTTAAGGATCATCAGGAATTTGGGTGGATTATTAAACATAAAAGATATTTGGCCTTTTTATTGTAAATGTAAATTGTAAATTTGCTGAAAGTAAATGGCCCATTCTAAGTCATTAAAAGAAAAACCAACAAGAAGTATAAATTAAGCTAAGGCTTTCCTGACACTGGGAATACATCATTACAAAGAACAAGTAAGAGCTTGATCAGTCTAAATAATCAGAATCATTAGCAATGACTGGAAAAGGGCTGGTGACATAGCTCAGTTGTGTTTGAGGGCCTGAATTTGGTTCCCCAAAACCCATGTTAAATCCTATGTGTTAAAAAACCATATTTTAAAGAAAAGGCAAAATGTGATGCCATGTGCTTGTAATGCCAGCACTGGGGAAGTGAAGAAGGGTAGCTCTCTAGGGTTACTGGCTAATCAATCTAGCATACTTGGTGAGCTCAAGTGAGAACCCCAACTCAAAAAAGGTAGAGAGCACCTGAGGAATAATATCCAAGATTGTCCTCAGGCCTCCTCAAGCACACACCTGTGTAACACCCATGTCACAGTCAGCCACATACCGCTGGATGAACCTCCAAACCAGGCACAGTTATGGGAAGAAAGGATTTATTGAAGCTACAGATCCAGGGGAAGTACCGTGATGACGAAACGAGGCTGGCCCCCTTTCACAGATCCAAGCACAGAGAGAAAAACCATTACCAGCACCACACAAATAGTAAATAGGGTGACCAGAGATTTTTCTCCCCCTTTATATAGCCTTAGGTTAGGGTCTTGCAACCCTTCTCCAGACTTGTTGATTCCCTGAGTCTCTGGAATTTCCTTCCTGCACTGCATTTCCAGGAAGGAAATTTTGTTTATAACTTTCCTGAGCCTTCTTTGCATCCTGCCCCTACTTGATAGGGTTGTCTTCTTATGAACAACATCAGAGACCCACCCAAGATTGCTAAAAGGTCAAGTTGACAACAATACCATCACAGCCCACATGAGCATGCATGCGCATGCACACACACACACACACAAACAAACAAACAATAATCCAAAGTAATGGCTGAAATAGAAGACTAGAAGACAATGCTCTTTGTCAGAGTAAGGAAAAGTAAGATAAGGCTGCAGAGATAGGTTAAATAATGACATATTTTTTGTCCCATAACACACAGTTCCATTCTGACCTACTTTGATAAGATATTGAGGAATTTTAAGCATGGAATTTAGATAGACTTTTAAAAGACAGCTCTCTCTGAAGTCATAGAGAAGGAAAGGAGGACAGCTAGGATAGTATAGTGACAATAGTAATATGAACTTGCAATGACAACAAGTTAGAATATTGGGAGACAATTAGGTAATAAGAGAGAGAGAGAGAGAGAGAGAGAGAGGAAAGAGGGAATAATGTAAAATCATTCTCAAGGTTGGATAACTGAGTAGAGAAGATAAGCACCTTTTCAGATACATGCAATTTAAACTACCCATAAAGCATCAAGATGAATAGATGGGCTTGAAGCTGTACTATTTAGCTTCTCATTGATGGGATAAAACACTCAATTAAAACCAGCATTTGGTAGAAATGGGTTTATTTCAGCTTATAATCTTGGTTATGGCAAAGAAAACATGATATGAACAGGAAGCTATCTCATATCCGGGTGGCAGTATTCTCAGTACTCAAAGCTGTGTTAATAAACCTCAGGGTCTTGACTAATAAACCCCAGAAACACATCTCATACAGAAAGGCTCCACCTCCCAAACTGCCACCAGATTGGGACCATGTACTTAAAACACAATAGGTTGTGAAAGACATCTTATTCAAATCACCATATCCCACCTCTGGCCCTCATCACTCATGACCACCTTATGATAAAAAAATTCAGTAAGTCCAATGTTAAAATTTACCATAGCTGGGCTGGAGAGATGGCTCAGAGGTTAAGGCACTTGCCTCCAGTGCCTAAGGCCCTGGGTTCAATTCCCCAGGACCCACATAAGCCAGACCCACAAGGTGATGGCCCTGGTGTTCTCTCTCTCTCTCTCTCTCTCTCTCTCTCTCTCTCTCTCTCTCTCTCTCTCTCTCTCTGCTTGAAAGTGAATAAATAAAATATTAAAAATAAATAAATAAATAAATAAAATAAATAAATAAAAATTTACCATAGCCTTTCCCAATCTCAGTACTTCAAAAGTTCAAAGTCTCATATGACACAAGTCTCATAACTTATAAAATCAAAATCCAAGTTATATATATATATGTGTGTGTGTGTGTGTTTGTGTATATATATATATATATATATATATATATATATAGAGAGAGAGAGAGCACATAATAGCATAGACTAAATGTTCCCATTTCAAAACAGAGGAATTGTGCATAGCAAAGAAAGACTGGACCAATACAGGGTCAACAACATACAGGGCAAACATCAAATCCTGCAGCTCTAAGTCTGGCATCTGAGACCTGCCATGAAATCTCTGGGCTGGGCTGTACATCCACCCTTCCAGACTTGGCTGCTTCCTTTCTGGGCAGATCCAGTCGAGCCAGAGTGAGCAGTCTCCTTGGTAGCCATCCCATAGTCCTGGCATCTCCAAAATTCTGGGGTCTCCATTGCAACCCATGGTTCATACCATGGGCCCTCATGTCCTCTATGCAGACTATGACCCTGCTCCATACTGCCTAAGGGACCATATCAAAAAAATATTACAAATCCAAAGGCCCTCTCTTTCAGGAATTTTTCATACTTCTCAATCAGTACAAAAAATTACAGATGAACTGGGCTACAGTCTCTGGCCAAAAAAACTTTTATTTTTTTTCTGTGCCAACTTTTTATCTTTCATATCCTTGTGCCAAATAACAGTCTATTACAAATTTAATGTTGTTCGTGTTTTTAGTACACAGACAGAACAGCCAACCTTTCAAATAAACTGCTTTAGCCCACTTGTGGTAAAGTACTCTTTCACCTCTAAAGCCTCATAAGCTTAGCTTTCATAATCCACAGTTCTCTCTGTATTTAGATCTTTCAAAGTCTTGCCAAAATGATCTATTAAGAACTTCCCACAGCGCTGCATGGCATCTCTTAATCCAAAGGTTCCAACCCTTCCATATTCCTCCTACAAATCAGTTCAAGAAGACCAAAGAACAAGTAGGCCTATTGCAGCAATGACCCCACTTCTGGTATGGACTAGTTAGCTTCATTTGCTGGAAAAAAAATACCTGACCAAAAGAAGCATATAGATGAAAGGGTTTATTTTAGCTTACAGTATCAGAGGGACGCTTCATCAAGGCAGGGAAAGGATGGCACAAGTAGGATGTTATTACATGTGTGGGTAAAAGTGTTCTCAGGCTTGGAGCTGGGATAATAAAATTCAAGGTCCACCCCCTGTGACATACCTCCCCCCAAAAGGCTGCATCTCCCACATTTCCACCAACTGGGAATCAAGTATTGAAAACTCATGAGGCTATGGGGAAAGTCACTGAAGCTTGAGAAGAGACAGTCTGAAGTCAGAAATAAACTAACGTGCAAACAGCATTTCTCAAAATCTGATGGAGCATCCAAGAAACACATGTGACATGAAAAGAGCCAAAATAAAGGGATAAAGCCAGAGGAAAAAAGGTGTAGAAAGAAAAAATATATAGGAATTGTCAGTTAAAGATAATAATGACAAGAATGAGAAGTCAGTTACATCAATTATTGTAAAGTGGTACCTTTTGGTTCACCATAAAGGAAATCATTTGTTCTGTCATCAAAGGTTCCATTGGTGGAGTGGTGAGTAAAAAGCAGAGCACAGCAAGTTTAGTTGAATGAGATGTGAGAGAATAGCACGAACACTTGTATCATAATTTCAAGAATCTTGTCTATGAAAAAAGGTTGGACACAGAGATGGGGGGAGGTGTCATAGCACAAGATGAAGAAAGGCTTTACTATTTTGCTCTTATTTAAGAACACTGTGCTCATATTTTATGCCAGGTGATATAAATAAGAGTGAGGGACTGTAGGTAAAGAGGAGGCCAGTGGAAAGTGATGGAGCAGGATTTCTGCACAAGTGAAATGCGTCTGATATCTCTTTTCTCTACAAAGCAGAAAGTGATGTCCTGATTCTATGAAGATATTTGGAATATGGAACCTGATAAAAAAGATACAGGATTTAGATAAAAAATGTCACTTGGGGTCTTAAGACTGACACCTGTAGATGGTAAAGATGTTTAGTTTATGACAGAACCACCAATCTAACTTCCATGTCACTTCATGGGAACAGTAACATGAGCCTCCTTATTCAATTATATTTTCACAGAAGGGAGAGCATATAGCTTAAATATACCCTTATGAAGTCATAAACTAAGACAAACGTGATTAATGTCAGCAACAGTCTCATAGCTCCCATTTTTTTCTTCTGCCTTTCTCTTCTCTGTGCCTAGGAAATGAGCCTCCTGTCTTGTGTCTGGCTCCTATCTTGGGCAGGCCAATGGAGGAAGGAACAGAGAAAAGTCAGGGTATCTCTTCCCTGTGTCTTCCTGCCTTCAGAGCCACAGTTCTGACAGTAGCTGGAGACCTCTGAAAATCTCCTGCTGAGCAGCCCTCTCCCCAGAGCCAGCTCTCCCTGACCTCCAGTGTGGATTCCTTTCCCTTCTTTGTCACTTAGACCCAGGGATCACTAGTCTCTGGAGATTTTAGCATCAGATCTGCCCATATTCCAACTCCATCTCTATCACTAGTCCCTTTATTATAGTATATTTGATTGAGCATATTTTTTTCTGCTGGAACCTTGACTGACAGAGAAATCCATCTAAAATTGAAGGCATAAAGAATACATAAGATTGTGTTAGAGCTTTTTCTGGGGCTCTCAAAATGAAATTAAAAAAAGACAGAAATGTAATAGTAACAGAAGAAGGGAAAGTGCAACCATTAATTTCCATTTCTGTGGCAATGGAGGAAATGACGTAGTACTTTGTAAATCAAAATATAAAGGAAGGTGTTATATTAGGTAGGTAATTTTACTAATATTAATAGGAAAGGCTCTCATGTAGACACATTCCATTACAAAATTATCTGTACTGCTTTCCATCTTCCTGGAAAGTTAATTAAAAGACTGAAAATGTCATAGCTTATTTTTAGGCAAATGAATGGATCTCCTGTCCTTCATTTTCAGAGAAGTGGAGCTATTGTCTTCTAGACCAGCTTCTTCTTCCTTCTATCCTTTACCCTGACTCCTTCCACACACAGTGACGAGTGAGCACCTCTGACCATCATTCCTCGTGTAAGTCTTTCGTGGTAATCTCTGCTTCCTAAAGGCTAATTTTAAAAACTTTTTATTAACCACCTCTACACTATACAAAATATACCCTGATCACAACCCCATCTCACCACCGTTCCTTGTTCCCTTTTTGTGTTGCCCTTCAACTGAACTGCTTCTTCTTTCCAACTCATCTCTGAGGCCTGTGCTATAATTCAGCAGTATAAGGAGAAGGAATGCAGACATGAATTGAATATGCTGGTTTATTAGATCAACAAACAGTCTCCCTGATTTTTCTATTGTTTCTTAACACCAGCATCCTGTATTTCAATAACATTTTAGCCTTGGATTCCCAATTGCTAAAAGATGAGACTTCTAGTGTGTCACACATTTATCACCCATGAGAACTCTGGTCTGTTTTTGTACTTATAGGCTTTGTATCATTTGCACATGTGACTTCATTGGTAATGTTTTCATTTTCCCCACCTGCCTTTCAGAATATCGTCAACTCATCAGACTATAATGTATGAATCTTTGAAATGTCTAAGTTCTTTTTTTTTCTGATTTTGTGACTGTAATAAAGATATAGATTTGGAAAATAGGAATGGAGTCTTTTGTCCTATATATCATGACCACATGGTAGGACTGATGATGTGATACCAGTACGTTTAGCTTCAAGATCACTCAGCATCTTGAAAGCTGGAGGCATTTGAGATATGCCTGACTAACCAGTTGTTTGGAGAAGTTAGAGGTGTTTCTTTTTTCAGAAGCAACTTTATAAGCTTTTGGTTTATAGGGCAGAAGAGAGGATGCATATGGGAGAACACAGTTCTCCCTCTCTGTGGAAGTAAAGAAAACTGACTGTATATAATGAGTAGAAAAATCAATATAATATCTGATAGGGAAACTACTTGAGCGTGTCAGAGAAAAAAATATAGTCTACCTTGGTTTTATTTTCTGCTCAAAATGAGAAGTTTTCTTTTTCTATAGTTGCCTGGTTTACTGAGTGTATTCTCCCGTATAGCCATTCTAAAAGCCCTCCAGTTAATTCAACTCCTCTCTGGACCTATACTTTTCTGACTTATTTTCTCATTGCTGTAACAAACTATCTAACACGAGCAACATGGGAAGAAAGGGTTTGCTTTAGCTCACAATGTGGGGAAGGCATGGTAGCAGGAGACAGACAGCTGTCCACATGCAGTTAGGAAGTAGAGAGATGAACACTGGTACTCAGCTCTCCTTTTTATTTGTTTATTTGTTGCAGTGTCTGATCCTAACCTATGGGATGGTCTTCTCTCCTCGAGTTACACCTCCTTAGCTTCACTCTCATGGACGTTTCCTAAGTGATACTAAATGCAGTCAAGTTGACAATGAAAATTAATCATCACACTTTTCTCCCACTTTGGACCCCCCCAGACCTTTATTAATAAAGGTAAAGAAAGGTATATTTAACATGTAGGACCACTGCATTTGCCCAAAGTCATCTCAGTGTCTGTCCTTCCTGCAGGAAGTTATAATGACCCATCTCACCTCCATTCAGTCAGCACTACTGACTGAGCCCTACCTCATAACTCTCCCTGTTTTAAGGTCCAGGAGGAAAGGAGTTTTAAGTCCTAAAAAAAATAGCACTGCTTCAGGTACTTGTGAATAAAGCAAAGTCTTTTGTGGGATTTAAATTCTAATAGGATGGTGGAAAATTAATAAGCCGTAGTGTTGAGTTCTGATAAGGACCGTGGAGAGAGATAAAGTGAAGAAAGGGGATAAAGAATGTCAGGAGAGTTGATGGGAGGAATAAATAGTGAAACCTGGAGTCATGTAACTAGGCATAAGAAACAGCTGGTGAGGCGGGAGTCACTGGCATGACCTTGAATAGTGAATCTCCGGCCAGCAACATCAGCTCCACTTGAGACCTTGTTAGATATGTAAAATTTTCAGGCATCTCCTCCCAAATCAGGAATGCTGGGGATGGCACCCAGCAATCTGTACTTTAACAGGCCCTCTCTGTGATTATGCCTATGAGTTTTTAAAAACATATTAATTGTCAATAATTAGATATATTGTATGAGCAAATCTTGTGATGTTACCCCCATTTCCCTCCTCCCTCTCTCCAACCCTCTGGGGGCCCTTTTTGGTGAGCACACTGGATCGGTCCATGGGGTAGAGGGTTATAAATTGCATGAGAGGTAGCCAGTTTTATTTATTCTTTGTGTGTTGTTGCTGAGGGGGCCAATGTCTCTGGATATCCTCCCTGACCACGGCTCCTACAATCTTTCTGCCCCCTCTTCTGCTCAGTTCCCTGAGTCATGGTGAGTGAGTTTTAAGTCTGCTTTATTGTTGAGATCTTAAGTGTCTCTGGGCTTCTGTTTTGGATTATATTGGGTATCATTGGTGTCTGTCCCCATTGTCCTTCCATGGATTATCTGACTTGATATGGAGGTAGGTTTCTTATTTATCTCACCACTTTCTCATAGGTTTCATTTGGGCCCTATATGATAGTAGGGGTGGTTCATCACCTACCTGGGTGTCAGCCATCATCCCATGTCTTGTTGGTGGAATTGGGTTGTCCATGCTTCTCACTGCCTTCTGAAAAATACAAACAGCCTCTCCAACGGAGAGTGAGATCAGTACTGGTTAAATGAAACCAACATTGCTGATTTGGCAAGATTCTAATTGGTGTAGCCTCTCTGGAACTCTCTTTTAATGGGAATTTCCCCTTGGAGCCCTTGTTCTTGGTCCCCATAAGATTTAGCCATGGATCCCAGTTCCAATTAAGGATTCCTTGCCACTGAGCATATCTTTTACCCAATCAGTTAGACATTGATTACTCACCTAGGTTTACCGCCACTATTGTACAAATGAGCAATTCTTGACTTGCTGGTCTCTTCCATATAGCAGTGTGGTAAGCATTCTCATTACATCAGTCTGTATTGTATATCAGTGGTCTCTGCTTTCTCCAAATATCATTGACCCATTTCCCCTGGCAGTTCATGTAACACCTTCCAACACTATGCATGCTACCATCTGGAGCTAGTTACCATTCTGGATCCAGGAGGGTCTCTCGATGTGTGATGACATTCAGTGGTATCTTCAGCAATAGGATCTTACCTTTGGCCTGAGGTGGGCATTCAAGAGCTTTGACAAAAGCGTGTCTAGTTTTGGGGACCTCGTGTGTCTCTTCAGTGTGGGAAGTAATCAATGACTGGGACAGGGAGTTACAGGCCAGATCATTTTGTCTTAGGGTCAGGCATCCTCCCACTGTATTCATGGCCCCTCTTTTTTTAGGTTTTCATTGGAATAAAATTATATATATATATATATATATATATATATATATATATATATATATATATATATACACATATATATACAAAACAATATGCTCAGTATCATAAGTTATTAGAGAAAACCATTGAAACCAGGATGACATTCCCTTTTATGTATTAGATATTCCCCCCCCAAGGCTCTTACATTCTTTCCACCACCTCTTCCACAAAGTTCCCTGAGTCATGGTTGGTGAGTTTAAAGTTTGCATAATTATTAGGCTCTTAAGAGTCTCTGGATTTGTGTTTTGGACTATTTTGGGCATCCTTGGTGTCTATCTCCATTATCCTTCCCTAGAATATCTGCCTTGCTGTGGGAATATTTTGTTCATCACACCACTTCCTTAAAGGTGGTGTTAGGGCTCTAAATGGTGAACTTGAGGTGGTTCATCTCCTGCTTGGATGCCCTCCATCAACTCAGGTCCAGTTGGCATTCTGTTGTCCACAGTTCTCATTGATTTCTGAAAAATACAAACAAAATCTCCAGCAGAGAGTGAGATCATTGTTGGTTAATTGAGACAAATATTGCTAGTCTGGTGAGCATTTGAAGGGTGTAGCCTTTCTGAAGACCTATGGTTAGTGAGGAGTTCCCATTGGAGATCCAGTTCTTGGTCCCCATTCAAGGTTGCCTTGGGTCCCCATACCAGTCAGGGGTTCCCTGCCACTGAGCAGATCTCATAGCCAATTAGCCCGCTGTTGCTTACCCATCTAGGTTGAACGCCACTATTGCACAGATGGGCGCTTCTTGTCTTGCTTGTCTGTGCCATATAGCAGTGTGTTCTGTACTCTCAGGCCATCGTCCCCTGCTTTCTTGGAATCTCGTTGGTCTGGTTCCCCTGGCAGCTCATGCAACACCTTCCAGCATTGTACAGGATAGCCTTCTGGGAGCTGGTTTTGTTTACAGATTCAACAAGTTCTCTCAGTACTGTGTGATAGCAGTCTGTGGAATATTCAGCAGTAGGATCTTATCTTTTTCATGGCCCCTCTTACCAGGTGATTCCCACAGCTTCCTCAAGTGCTTACTGTATGAAAGTAAGCCTTTTATGGTAGTGATTCATCATTGGTTTCACTTGTTGTATAAGTACCCCCACCCTCCATTTCTGCCACCACTCCCCCAATTCCTTTCATCCCCTTTGACAATCTCTCAATTCACCTGCCAGGTTTGCATAGTATTTAAACTTAACCTCATTAGGATCCGCATATGAGGGAGAATATGCGGTGTTTGTCTCTCTGTTCTTGTTTGAGTTCGCTAAGTATGATCTGCTCCAAGTCTGTCCACTTTACTGTAAGTTTCATTACGTCATTCTTCCTTACTGCTGAGTAGAATTCCATAGTGTATATGTACCACACCTTTGATATCCATTCATCCAGTGATGGGCATTTGGGTTGATTCCAATTCTTAGCTATTATGAATTGAGCCGCTATAAACATGGTTGAGCAGATGTCTCTGAGCTGTCTTGATGCAGGAAGAACAAAGCTTGCTTGCAGTCATGCACTCAGTTCCCTGGCCCAGATCCCTCAATTAATTCCAGGCACCACAGAAACAGGGTGGCCTTCCTTTGAAATAAGCTAATTTAGAATAGAAACTTGAACACAAACAATTGTGCAGAGAGAGAGAGAGAGAGAGAGAGAGAGAGAGAGAGAGAGAGATATCAATTGTGTGCAAGCTACAGAATAGTCAGCATGCTTCCTATGGCAGTGGCCCAAGAAATTCCAGAACTGTCCAGACCAAAGTTGTGCAAAGCCAGATGTTGCCTACAACAAAGACTGGATTTCCATAACTGGCTTTTTTATGTGGGTTCTGGGAATTGAACTCAGGTCCTTTTTCTTGCAAGGCAAACAAAACAAAAGCTATCCCCACAGCATTTTTGCTTTTTTTTGTTTTTGAGGTAGGGTCTCGCTCTAGCCCAGGCTAGACTCTGTAGTCTCAGGGTGGCCTCGAACTCACGGCAATCCTCCGACCTCTGTCTTCTAAGTGCTGAGACTACAGGTATGAGTCACCATTCCTGGTCTTAATGCTTGCACATCTGCTCACAGAAGTGTTCTGTGTTAACTATTACAGGGGAAAAAACACCAGTGAGTTAGTTTTACCTATAACACATCTACTGACTTCAAAACACACACATGGCTACATTGAAGCCTGTATGACTAGTGGATCCTAAATGCTGTAACTTCTCTGCCTGCCTTT
This sequence comes from Zapus hudsonius, assembly GCA_004024765.1. Classification (NCBI taxonomy): domain Eukaryota; kingdom Metazoa; phylum Chordata; class Mammalia; order Rodentia; family Dipodidae; genus Zapus; species Zapus hudsonius. Next base: position 32,582 of record PVHP010005363.1, read on the forward strand.
AGCATTAAACACAATGCAGTTGACAGGCTGATACAATGCAAGCAGTAATTCACATTGCCTAGACTGTAGAACACTGGTAATTTTTTATACATTTTATCAGGCTCAAAGAATGGAATAGAAGGCTCTCCATTTACTGATTTGGCTCCAAGCCTTGCATAGACATCTTCCTTGTCATTGAGAGAGCAGACGGTCATTTTCTCTCATACACTTAACTGACAGAGCATCACTTGACTCCCTCCTGAGCTCGCAGAATGCTGCACATTGCATTTATCTTTTGGCATGGTGAGTGTTCGATTGTTTATTTTTCCTAACTAAACTGTGTCCTCTGTGAAAGCAGGGGCCTCATATTTTTCCTGATGACTAAATAGTGAGGACATTTTTTTCTGGCTGTGGAAATTCTATCAACTTATATGTAGATTCTTTTCATTAAATTACCAAATCTCTGCCAACATCACAGAGTAGGCCTAGTTAGAGCTACTCAAATACAGATGTGTAAATGGAACTCTGAGGACTCTTGTTAATAACGTAGATTCACTGGACTTCAGGAGGGCGAGGGCAGAACCTGAGACTGTGCATTTCCCACAGGTCCCCAGGTGAGGCCAACATGGTATCTCATAGAACTTGGCTTTAAGTAGCATGATATTGTACTGCTGGGTACTCAGCTGTGCTATCCTCTAGATCCGGTACTGGTTATTTGTGTTTCTTAAATGAGTCATTTAACCTTTCCAAGCCTTGATTTTTATAATATCCAGAGATTAACTGAGGTAGTTTATCTCTTCCAGATCCCATGTTTATGATCTGCCAGGGTCATGTGTCCATGTGTAGTTAAAGCCCATGTAGTATAAAGGTTAGGAGAACCAGCTCTGCCCTCACACTACCTGGGTTCATGTCCCAGCTTCCCACTTTCTTGTGTGACTTTAGAGGTAGTTAATCTTGCTATATCTATTTCCCTATCTATAAAATGGAATTAATATTAAGTTAGTTCATATATGCCAAGTGCTTAGTACAAAGAAATAACTTATAAGCTACTTGCAGTATTGATATTCTCTATAATTTCATTTCTGAGTTTTCTTCTGAAAGCTTATATGAAATGTGAGATTTAGAGTATATAGAAAGATGGTTGTCACCAATTTACTTATTCTATCAAAACCTAGAATACTATATATGTTCAACACTAAGCCAAAGGTCAATCATAGTGCTTTGTGGATTCCGTTGTGTCCAGTGGAAGTATCTAAAAACAGTTTGTAATGCTCAAGATATAGGAAAAGTGAAGACCAACAGGATAAGGAGTAACTCCCATCATCATGGTTTCACTCTGTTGTTCATATATGATATATTCACTGTCTCTGGGTGAAAAGCTTCCAAACAGTAAGTGTTTTAATGCATGCTTATGTGTAGGCATATTAATATGTGCACAGGTGCACATACATGTGCATTTTGAGGCCAGAAGACCACCTCGAGAATCTATTCCTCTTGGGTTCCATTCATCTGTTTTTTTGAGACAGGGTCTCTCACTACTCTGAAGCTGATTAAGTAGGCTGCACTGGCTGGCCAGCAAGTCCCGGGGATTTGCTCACCTCAGTCTCCCCAGCTATGGGATTATAAATGTGCAGTACTGCCGGGCATGCTGGCACACGCCTTTAATCCCAGCACTCAGGAGGCAGAGGTAGGAAGATCTCCATGAGTTCAAGGCCACCCTGAGAATACATAGTGAATTCCAGGTAAGCCTGGGCTAGAGTGAGACCCTACCTCGAAAACAAACAAACAAACAAACAAAAAAGGGTGTAGTATCACACACAGCTTATTTTCTGTGGGTCCTGGGGAGTAAGCTCAGGTTCTCATGCTTGTAGGCAAGCACTTTCAACTAAGCCATCTGCCCAGTTGCTTATCAGCATTGCAGATTTTTTTTGTCCTCCCCATAATTTTTTTCAAATCTGTTAATGCTACTACATAGAGTATGAACAACTTTTATATTCAAAGAAAAATTCATTTCAAATATAGAAATTCAAAACAATTAAAAATAAAGAAAAAATACCTAAGGAAAGAATTTTACCTTCTGGGGTATCTTGGAGTAAAACTTCTCTAGAAGCATTGCAAATAAAGTGTCAGAAGTCAGTAAATTGAATAATATAACAGGCTGTGCCAAACTAATGAGTTAAAAGAAAAACACAAGCATGTTCCCTCTATTCCTGAGTGAAAATGAGATTGTTGGTATTCCAATGAAGCGTTAAATAGCCCAAGAGGCTGCCATGGTAAGTGTCACTTAGGACAGCATGCTCCATGCTAAAACAGAGGAGTAGGCACAAGGCCTATAGGATTAGAATAATGGCCAAAGCAGCTCACACTGTGCTAATATGTGTGTTTAAGAAGATGGATTTTCAAGTAGACAGTCTTCAGTGGTCTCTCTACGGCAGTGCAATTAAGTTTGTATTTAGATTTTCACTGAAAGGAAGGAAACACATTTGAAATGGCTGCAGGGAGAAGTCATTACACTTTTACATATATTCCACTATAATCTGTATTTTTCCCAGACTGAAATAGTCCATTACACATTAAAAACAAATACAGGAGAAGTATTTGCCAGCAGTCTCTCCCACCATCAATTTCTATTTAAATTGTGGTGATAGTGATCATCAGAACCCAGTTTAGGTTGAAGATCTTTTGATTGTCAAAAAAAAAAAAAAAAAGGTGGAAGCTGATTTTTTTTCTGACTTCGTGGAGCAGGAATTGAGAGGAAAGTTTGTTTGCATGCATTTTCTATTGCTACCCTAAGGCCTGATAAAATCCCTCATTCATAATTTTTATCTGACTTTGTGATACTTTTAAATTTTCACTCTTTGGCTTGTCAAATGCCAATGATGACCAATGGATGTTTGGTTCTATCCCTAAACAGTAATCTCAACCTGAAATCTATTTTAAAAAGTCATTTAGAGATTGATGGGAAAAGATTTGTCTTACTTTTTTGAGTTTGAGTATGTTGAAAATATTCAAGTTGTCCTAACTTTGTGATAGTTTATAATATCACTCTGTCTGATTCATTTTCATCCAGGAAAAAAAAATGACTCCAAAGTAGAATGGCCAAGAAAACATCATATATACCAAAACCGACTTGTTTGGATAATGGCACACCCAGAAGCCATAGATTTTTACTAGAAAAATTTCAGTGCAAGTGATGGTATTCCTTCCAGTGAGTTATTGGCCAGGGAGGTTCCTGAGGTCCCCAAAATATTATAGGCCATTTCCAGGGCTCTTAGTTACTTACCAAAATAAGATGATAAGACTGTTGCTGAAGACCACACATACTTGGGCTGCAGGTCACTGGGAAATCAAGCTGGAGCTGAGCTGGAAACCTCCTCCCTGTTAACCAGCTGACAGAAAGCTGTAAAAAGCTATGGTTGCAGGAAGCCCTGTGGGAGAGAGAAGTTGTCAACAGTGGTGAACAACAGTGTTGTAGTCAGCCACAAGCTGCTGGGATGAATCTCCAAACCAGGCACAATTTTGGGGAGTAAATTATTTATTGAAACTAACAGATCCAGGGGAAGTTAAGGAAAAAAGGTTGGCCCCCTTTCACAGATCCAAGCAGAGAGAGAGAGAAACCACCACCAGCACCTCAAGCAAGCGAGCACATTGCAAAACTAGCAAACAAGAGGAACTCCAGGCTTAAGCTCAGACTGCTTTTTGCATATGTATAGCTAGAATTCCAGACCCACCCCAGAAACACCTTAGGGCTGAACCCTAGGATCTGGCCAAGGTAACATACCTCCTCCAGCCAAAACTGGCTGGAGACAATTTACAATTATAATAAACTTTTGAATCTATTGGGGGACATTATTTAAACTACCACAAATAGTGACCTTTGCAAGTCTTAAGAGTGGCCAGCCAGGCCAAATGAGGCAACTGGTGCAATAGTGGCACATCTGTTATGGGGGAAACAGACAACTCTCTAATTGGACTAGAGGCCTGCTCCACACAAGGGCATGCATGCCTGGTTCTGAAGACCTAGTCAAAATCCTATGGTGGGGGAGGTCATGAAACCTAGGGGAGTAATGCCTGCTGTTGTCTGACTAAATGCATATATCATGACTACAAAATGCCTTATGAATAGTGTTTTTTAAATGTTTATACCCATATTATAATGTTATTCTTACTTTTGGCTAGAGAAACTTCTCTTTTCAAGGACCAGTGATCCCTGGGATAGCTCAAAAGTCACCATAGTGCTGAGAAGAACTGACAGGGGAGTGTTCAGCACTGGGACATCTCTATCACACCTCCTGAGGCTCAGGGTCTATTACAGAAGAGGTGGTGGAAAGATTGTAAGAGCCAAAGGAAGGGTAGGACTGTATACAATGCAATTTTCCAGATACAAAATGGCTTGATATTCATGACCTCACAGTGCTGAACACTACTTTCACAAGACCTTCAAAATGGGAGAGAAAAAAATGATATCAAAACAAAATAGAGACTAATTGAGAGAGGGTGTGGGGTGGGAGGGAATTATCATGGTTTATTGTCCACAATAATGCAAAATGTCAATAAAAAGTTTCTTTTTAAAAAATGAGGAAATTCAAGCCACTCTGATGGGGAAGGCAGGGTCATGAGCGGCTCTGTGGCAGGAGGAGCTCGAAGCAGTGGCTTGCTCACATCTCAGAGAGAGGCCTGGAAGTGGGGTCGACTCCTCCGTGACCCAGATCCTCCTGCTAATACCCACCTCCTAAAGATTCCACATCCTGTCAAAACACAGCCTGTGGAGGACATTCCATATTCAAACCAATGTTAACCAGACATTGGAGGATGAGCCTTAGATGAAGAGGCCTTTCCCAGGGTGTTTTCTTTAAGGCAGGGCAGTGAAGGAAAAGGAGTATGCCGGGTGTGGCTATTTCAGCACAGGAGAGCTGTTGAAAGAGGTGCCATCTTCAACTTAGGAGAAAGAAACCAGGAATGCATGACGTGCTGTGTTAAGTTGTAGTTTTAAGGAGAAACCTGGCATCGTGCTTTACCATTGTTTGAGTGTTTGAGTACCATACACATGGCAAAACAACATCACGGGAAATATTTCAATCTCACCTGCTCCTTGGTGGTGTGTGTAAAATACTAGGTGATTTAAATTTTGATGGCTCTAAGGACTTTCCCTACCTGACACTGATTTAGCCTGTGCTTGGTGGGGCCCTCTGTTTTGTGTACAGAGCACTCTGAACAGGACTGCTTGGTGGCAAGAGGCAGTGAACTCCCATGAGTTGCTGCAGAGAGGAAAGGGGAAGGTGGAAATAAATACCAAAGGAACTCAGATGTGATTGATACGTATGTGAGATCTGCCAAAGGCAAAACAGGCTGGGAGGAAATCAGAACCTCGCCCTAAGAACCTCTTAGGGCGAGGTTCTGCAGGCATAAGGGATGTGAAGATGATCTGGCCAAGGAAGAGATGAAACCTTCCAGGCTGTGTTTGTAGATTAGAGAGAAAAAATGGATTTTCCAGGCTGTTTGTATTTCTTTTGTTTGTTGCTTTTCCCTTTTCTGTAGCAATTTTTGAGATAACTGTATAGTGTGGTTATTAATCTTTTGTGTGTTATATAAAATGCATGCTCCTTTTTACCGATCATTTGTCTCTTAACTTTTCTGTAAGGCAATGTAAATAGCTTTAATGGTTATAGATCCATGTCTACCTCAATTTTTTTCTCTTTTGAAACACTTATATGTATCTTGTTTTAAAATGTCAAATATCTCTCCCACTCAAAATTATACAAATGTGCTAGACTTTTTCTCCTTTTTATTTTGTACTCTTTTGAATTTTATATTTATTTTTCCATTTTATATTTAGATCATCATATGAATTTTTTGTGCCTGATGTGAGGAACACCAGCCAAATTTATTTTATCTGAGGCAGCTATTTTCAGAAGAGGACAGTTACGGGAGAGAATGTGTATTTTCATCCATACCTAGTACGTTTTACCCATAAAGAAATGTAAACAGTGAAATACTATTTTTCACACACCAAATTAGCAGATCTTCAAAAGATCAAAAATCCTCAGAACAGGTAAAGGGCATAGAAGAAACTAGAACTTTCTTATAACACTGGAAGAAATGTGAAATTGCTATACTCTTGTGAATGCCATCCAGAAAAATCTATTTAGAATTAAGATCTCTACACTATTTTGCAGAGAAACCCCATTAGAAAATTACCTGTCTAAAAGAATTAGCATGTGTGTTACAATGTTTATAATAGCAATGAATATAGTGATTATAAAAAACTGAAAATAGTCTATCAATAAAAGACCAGTTATAAAAATCATGATATGTCTATAATGTGAAATATTATGAAGCTATTACAAAGAATGATCCATGGCATAAATTTATCTAGTAGTTTATGCATTATATATTTAAAAATTTAAAAAGGTTTTTAGTAATTTGCATGATCCTATAACTTTTGTATTATAAGGATGTGTCTTTGGGAGCTTGTCTGTGTTGATTTTTTTTTTTTTTGGAGGAAGGAAGAACTAGTGACAGTAATATTTTGTAGGAATGCATCAACTTCTCCTTTTCCCATTAAGATGACCTGATAAACCCACATAAGAGGCTTAATTTTATCATGTAGTTATGGATTTATTTCCTGGGTCATAGACTAGGGAAGAGAAAATTAGAGTTTTGTTTTGATTTGCATATCTTGGATGTGTCACTGACATCTCTTCTAAACCATGTTGAAGAAATAAAGAAAAAATATATCAAGTGCTCCAAATGTCCCTGAAATAATGCCGTCAGAGGCCAAGCTAAGGGTCTCTGCTTCATTTCCTACAGTCAAAGACCAAGACTTTCAAGACCATCCATTAGCATCTCATTCTCAGTACATAGTACAGGACAATCATTTGCTCATTGGAGAAAGATTCAGTACCTCATGGCCATTCCAAGCACACAGAGTACATAGGCTGTGCTGGACATGACCTAGTTCATGTCCAAAGCACATTTCAAAGGAGCAGAGCAGATCCCAAAGCTGACAGTTCTTCAGGACTCCCTAGAGATTTAACAAATACAGCAAGGGGTGCCCCACATGGATGGAATTAGAGTGTCTGGGTCTATTTAAGATGGTTCCAGGCTGGTTCTGATGCATCTCATGAGCAGACTATTGACTATCTGTGAAGCATTCTCCGCTGAATCTGCCTGCTAAGCGAGATTAAGCTGCAATGGGGTAACAGAAGCAATGACAACAACAGGCATTGCCAGTGCTCCACCATCAAAAGTACCTTCTAAGGAGATGAACCACCCTGGGCCTATCATGTAGACCCCAAATGAAATCTATGAGAGAGTGGCGTGATAAACAAGAGACCTATCACCACACCAAGTCAGATAACCCAGGATAGGTCAATGAGACAGACACCAATGGATACCCAACACAACCCAAAGCAGAAGTGCAGAGACACTTAAGAGCTCAACAATAAAGCAGACTTAAAACTCATCCACCATGACTCAGGGAACTGAGCAGAAGAGGGGGTGGAAAGAATGTAAGAACCATAGTGCCAGAGAATATCCAGAGACATTGTCCCCCTCAGCAACAACACACAAAGGAGGGGGGACCTGGCTACCTCCTGTGCTATTCATGACCCCCTACCCCATGGACTGATTCAGTATGCCCACTGAGGAGGGCCCCCAGTGGGTTTGGGGTCAGGGAGGAGGGAAATGGTACCATCATAAGATTTTCTCATATATTGTGTCTAATTGAGGATAATAAAGATATCAGCAATATTTAAAAAAGTACCTTCTAGGGCTGGAGAGATGGTTCAGCAGTAAAAGCACCTGCCTGCAAAGCATAAGAACTGGAGTTCAAGTCCCCAGTACCCATGTAATGCCAGATGTACCAGGTGGCGCATGCATCTGGAGTTCATTTGTAGTGGTTAGAGGCCCTGGTATACCTATATTCTCTCTCTTTCTCTCTCTCCCACCCTCCCTCTCTCTCTGTCTAATAAATAAATGAAATGTTTTTAAAGTACCTTCTAGTGCTAAGCCCTCCTCTACAGCTAGCATAATATGTAAATATCAAAATCTGTGATATGTTAAAGTAACACACCAGCCTTGTCATAAAAATTGTGACCTTGGTTATTCATCTGCACTTTATTCTCCCTACCGATGGTCTCATGGTGATTGTGTCATAGTCTCTAGACATGAAAATATGCTTTATTTCAAAGAAATTACACTTTAAAAACCTCTGGAAAAGTAAAGCTAGTGTTCAGATCTTACCTCTTTTATGATTAATGACTGTGTGACTTCTAAATCAGTTACAAGAAAAATCTCTTAACACCAGACCTTCCATATTGGAAACCGTTGAAAAATGTGACCACTAGCAGAGAAAGAAAGACCGAATTGAAAAGGAACCTCTTATAAGACTGCAGAGAAACTGACTGGCATATGTGGTATTTCTCTTTAGCCTCTAAGGCAGAGAGTACCAGACGTCACACTGCAAAGTCTGCTGAGACCATACAGACTAATGGGCGTAGCCAGAAGGCTAAGCTTTAAAAGGCTCTTATACTAAAAAGGAGAGAAAGAATGAAAAAGAAACTTGGCACCATTAACTCCATATGTTAGATTTAGGACTTCAGGATTTCGTCAAGGATTGCTTGCATTCAATTTATTTCAACATTTATAATGTTTGCTCTTTGTATTAAAAGGGAGCATAAAAGTGGATAGGATGTGTCTGTTTGGCTCTAATTAGAGGGTCTGTCACATATTAGGTTGCTCAGTAAATATTTGGAATGGGGTGTTATCTGGTAACTTTAACAGGGCAGTTGTAAGCAAGAAGATTAACTCATGTTAATCTTACTTGAGTGAGGTACATAATATACACAGTAACTTTATTCTCTATTGCGGACAGCCAGGAAGTGACCAGTGTGGGGAGAGAACCCAGAGCTGTAATCACACACGATGGAGTCAAGCGAAAGGCGCTGAGTCCTCTGTTCACATTCAGGTTCAGGGTTCATGATACAGACATGTAAAACTACACAGGTATATCAGTTTTGTCTACTCTGCTTTTGAAATTTTCTTTGTTCTGGAAGCCTGTGGAATCATTCACCTGCACATGGCGCTCCCCCCCCACACTTCTCTGAGTTCCTCCCTTTTGTCTCCATCACTGGGCTTGTCTCCCTCCATTGCACCTCAGTGCTTGGATTGTCTAAGGTCTCAGTGGCTAGGAGCCCTGTGCTCTTTGTTTCTGAGAGGTCCCTCGTTTTCGTGGTTTTAGTGTTTCCTGTGCTAGGACAAATCCTGAGTCTTGATTCCCAGCCCTAGCTCCTAATTCATGAGTCAATACCACATGTCCAGTTGGGTACTGGACATGTCCACGTGGATGCTGGTAAACTAAATTTTATAAAAAGTTCATTTTATCCCCCATACAACCTTCTCTGCCACTTTCCCCCTATTCTCCATTTAAAGAAATCCAGCTACTAGCATCAACACCCACCCCATTCTTCTTTCTGTCCAAGTTCAGTAGTTCATGTCTTGTCACTCTTTTCATAATTCCTTCTCTGGGCTTCTTCTCTCTCCTTATTTTCTGCCTCTGTGACCATCATCACTTGCTGCCTAGTCTCCATCTCCAGAGCAATCCATTGTGCACATCAGTATCAAATTGATCTCCCTTACGTGCTTGCGGTTACATCGCTCTGTGATCCAAGGGCTTCAGTGGTCCATGACATCTCAAGAATCTATTCCAAACTCATTTGTCTGACAGCCAAGGTCCTCTGCAAGCTGGCCCTCTGCAACCCATTCCTTTCCCATCTTAACTCCTTTTTACATTTCAAACACATCTGATAAAAAGGTCAATTAGGTTGACTATAGAGCTTGACAACTTGTGTGTTTTATAAGAAACTAGACATTCAGAGATTGTAAACACAAATAGAGATGGCTCGGTGGTTAAATGCACTTGCTTCCAAAGCCTGAGACCCAGGTTTGCTTCTCTAGTACGTACATAAAGCCAGATGCACAGAGTGGTGCACACATCTGGAGTTTGTGTGCAGTGGTGTGCCCAATTCTCTCTCTCTCTCGCTCTCTCTCTCTCTCTCTCTTTCTCTCTCTCTCTCACCCCCTCTCCCTCTCCTCTCTTTCTCTTTCTCAAATGAACAAATTAAAATATTTTTGAAAAGACTGTAAACACAAAGAAATGAAAATTTAGAGATAGAAATTCTAAACATCCTACTTTGGTCTTATGCATTGTGTACATGTGTCAGATGACCACACTGTTCCCCATAAATAGTACAATGTTTATGTTGCAGTTAAAATTTTGAAAAGCCTATATCTGTATGCTCAGTGTAATTCTGCCTATTTCCCAAACAGGACCATGACAGGCCCAGACTCCGTTCATTCTCACTCAGAAAGCAGTCCTTCCCTCATTCTATTCCATCTGAATTGTCCCATTTCTCCAGCATCTCACTTGAAATTACACCTCTATTGCTGACCAACCACACCCACAGAGACATGTCTTTCCTATAACAACATTTTCCCTCAAACTCTCAGCCCTTTAAGTATAAAACTTGTTTTCAACTACATTATATGTCCTTCATAGAACCTTAAAAATAGTAAATGCTCAAAAAACATCTGCCGTTTTAATTAGATTTAGAGAATGCCCTGTCATTTTCATAATATTTTTTTATTCACCTTTCCCAAAACAATTAGAGAAAAAAAGGGCGAGTGAATTGGCAACTAAATTAAGTTCCCTTCGCCCTCCCATATAAAATTTTAAAAGGAAGATAGTTCTGTGAATTTAACCTTCAGCTATCCATGTTCCTCCAATCCACATCTCCAAGAACTTCCCAGTAAAGGATTCAGAAGAATCTTGCTCTACAAGCTCTCTGACTTTTCCAATCTGAATAAAATGCCTGTGGGTATCCTTGGTGTCTGTCTCCAGTTAAAGATATTTTTAAAAAAGGTGGGGGGGGGGAGAGAAAATGCCTATGGGGCCACATGCGTGCCTCACCATAGCAGGATGTAAGCCATAGACTTAAACTAGAAGTATAATAGGCCTAATGGGTTCCCCTCAGATCTTGAAAATTCTGTGTTTACATATCCAGAACAATAAGTTTGTGATTTGTTTCTGGATATATTTTCTTTTATCTGAGCTGACTTTTAAAACATAAACCCCCACAGTATATGTTTTTAAATGTTTGTATAAATTTCTGCATAGGAACATGGTTAATTATGCCAACCAGACATGATTTAGACTTAAAATAGTTTGCTGAATTGGGGATTCTTTAACAATACGTTAAACAAAGTAGGAAGTGGTGAAGATGGGTCGACCTGGGAGAAGGCAGATATGGTTTCTGGAATAAGGCAAGAGAACACAACCCATATCACACCCCTTCCGGCCTCTCTGTGTGTGTCCTATAGCATTATGGATTCAGTCTCAAAGGAGTTCCACCTCTCAAAAGGCTGCTTTGGCCAACAGTATTCTAACCAGGTCAAAAATAAGAGAATCCACAGGATCATGCTGCCACCAGCTGCCTCACTCCAGGCTGTTCTCAGTGATATCTTCTGTCTCTCCTGTGTGTTTCAAACTACATCTGCCTCTGTGTTAGAAGTACACAATTACATGTAAACCCACTCATACACAACAGGGGATCCTCCAATCTTGAGGAGTTTGGGATATAGCTCAGTGGTAGAGCACTTGCCTGACACTCAGAAGGCCCCCAGTTACCACTAAAAAGTCCGTCTGAGATCCTCAATCACATCTGCCATATCTTTTTTTGCCTTCAAAGGTAATTTTCACAAGTTCTAGGGAATTCTCAACGACTATTACTCAGCCGACTGCAAGGATGAACTATTATTACTTTGCATATAGCCAATATTACATAGTTGTTTTAAAATCCTGAAGTAGCAAGAGGTAAAGAAAATATATCATACGGGTAGTAATAGCTACCTTTGGGAGTGTGATGATGTGAATTTTCATATTTAATATATGTTTGAAGCATTTTACTGCTTTGTAAAAAGCATGAGATTGATCTTTGTATTTGGAAATAAAACAATAGAATGAAAATCAGGGAGAAAGAAACTTCCAGCATGCTTAAAGGAAGCCAACAGAGCCAGAGCCTGGGATCTTTATTCTGAATGGTGGCGCTAATCTCCACTTCTCTTTCACACATCTGTGGATTTGGACTGAAAACACACGTCAGGCAAGTACATCCAGCTCAGATTTGCTTGGCTTCAAAGTCCCTGGTGCTCCTCGGTTGCAGCCTGGCTTTTCCTAATATCCTCCTTCAAAGACTAAAGAAAGAAGTTTCCAGAAGGAAAGGAATAAGAAGAATAATTGGAAGGGATGGCATTTTTTTTCTGTTTTAACTTGTTCTCTGAGGTCTTATTATTTGATTGTTGAGGGTTTTTTCCTTTCAGCAAGAGCAGCAGAATCCTTCTATTACCTGGAGAAAAGTGTTCTTCTCCTTCACTTCCAAATCTCTACTAATTGTTAAGTTTTTCATTGCAATGTGTCACTTACCCACTGTTTGGGGACAGTGGCCTATTTTTTTTCAGGTATTATGAACAACCTGCTAGAAACATGGTTGTAGGTAACACCTACATGTAAACACACTTGGTTATTTCACCAGAGCCATGTAAAATAAAGGACATTCCCTAAAACATCTAGGAGTCCATTATTCCTTACCAGCCCCCAACCCCATGGTACCAGAGGCAACCCCTGTGGTAGCAAAATGCAAGCCATACCAACAAGCACTTTCTTGTTCTCTCTTTCTCTCTCTCTTCTTTCTTACTCTCTCATCTAGTTTTTTCATAAATGCCTTTGGGAATCTGAAGAGTCCATGTCTGATAACCAAAGTAAACATTTTGAATTAGACAGAATCTTGCTTTTGGGCATTGAGAGAGCCAGGGTAACTTAATTCCACCAACAAGACATTGGATGATGGCTGACATCCTGGCAGGAGACAAACCACACCTTGCCTCCACACAGGGCCCAAATAAACCTACGAGAAAGTGATGAGCTAAACAGGAGACCAATCACCACAGCAAGTCTGGTAATCCATGAAAGGTCAATGGAGACAGACACCAAGGATACCCAACACAACCCAGGGCAAAGATCCAGAAATACTTAAGATCTTAACAACAAAGTAGATTCAAAACTCACCCACCATGAATCAGGGAACTGAGCGGAAGAGGGGGCAGAAAGAATGTAAGAGCCATGGTGGGAGAGAATATCCAGAGACATCGCCCGCCCCCTCAGCAACAATACACAAGGGGGAAGAAAAAAAAGCAACAAAAAACTGCCTACCTCTGATACAATTCATAACCCCCTAACCTATGGACAGATCCAGTATGCACACGAAGGAAGTTCCTCAGTGGGTAGGGGACAGAGAGAAGGGAAATGGGGACACATTATCAAGATTTGCTCATCCATTGTATATACTTATTCATAATAAAGATATTAAAAATAGAATGTTGGTTCTGACTGAAGGCGGTATCATCAGAGGATAAACTTGTAAATTCTGTTCTTTGCAATTTTATTCTATAAATTTATCAAACTACAGCCAACCTTAGGGTTTATTCAGCCATATCAATAACCATACCAATAAAGGTGTTTGTAACTATGTGACAGAGGACATTTTCCATTGTTTTGGTGAAATAGCCAAGTGTTTTTACATGTACATATAGTCAGGCATTTAATTAAATCAATGTGGTATACCCACGTGCACTTATTATATTGTCTAATTATGATGGTAAACACAGCTGGCGTGGGGATGTGGCTAGAATACACTGGAAAATGGAACTGGGCTGAGGGTCTGTTAAAAGCTGCATATTCACTTTAGACCATACGGAAGGGAAGGACTAATTTTCCCGAGAATGAGACCCTTCAAAGGGGCAAGTGAGATGAAGATCGGGTAAGGTAGAGTGAAGGAAACATGTAGTGTGAGGCTTAAACTTTGCACTAATATCACCTGGAGATCTTGCTAGAGTGTAGATTCTGATACATTGAGTCTGGGCTGGGACCTGAGATTCTGTATTTCTATCCCTGCCCCCAAGATTGTCACTCCTGGAATCAGCCTTATAAACTATCAAGGCTGATTTCTAGGAACAAGAAAGATCTACCAACATGCCCAAAGTGAAATTGAGAAAAAAAAAAAAAACATAGCTTAACCCATAGGCGGTAAGTCACCATGCCTTCTTATTTTAGGTGGCACCATGTTACAGATAGTATCATCCCTGGTTCTTTACCTCCAGGGAAAGAACATGGGCTGATGGTTGAGTTTAATGACCAATGACCAATGATTTTATCAGCCATGTCTACATAGTGAAGCTTCCATAGAACCCCCTAAGTGTCAGAGAAGGTCTGGAAGGTGCTTAGAGGATATGCCATCCTCACTGACCCTCTGGACTGCCTTCCAAGGCATTTAACTGTTCTTAAATTGAATTTTTATAATAAAATAAAAATATAAAATTTTTAATATAAAAAAAGATTTTCTGAGTACTGTGATTCATTTTAGCAAATTACTGAACCTGAGATGGGTATTATGGGAACCCTTGATTTATAACCAGTCAGGAGTATGGGAGCCTCAGGATTTACAACTGGCTTCTGGTGTTGGGACGACTTATGAGACTGGGGTGTAGTCTGCATGGTCTGTGTTGATCCTGGGTAGTTACCATCGGAGTGGGATCAAATTATTAGACAGTTTGTGTCTTTACAGTTAGAGAGCTGGTTTGTCTGGGGAAAGGGACCCAACACATTGGTGAATAACAGCAAATCAAGTGTCAAAGAGTGGTTCCCTTCATGGTGACTTAAAGAGGATCTTATTCAGACAAAGTACCTTTTTTTTTAAAGTCTATCATGATAGCTTCTTAGTCCTTTAGCTGCTTGATTTAGTCTGCGATTTTAAAAATATGTATTTTTAAATTCCCAAGTGGTACTTTAGACTCACTGAGTGTTGAAAGGGATCCCAACAGTGCCAGATGCATATTAAGCACCCCACCAATGTGTCTGTAATTGAATATTATGACTCCTCTGTTTCTACAAAGTCTATTTCCAGGAAGCCTGGTCTGTGGGCTACACTATTGCCAAAGAAACAACCAAGAGTGCTAACGAAAGCACTTTACTCTGAGCTCTAGAGTTTAACAGGTAGTCAAGGCAGATTGTAGGGTGGAGTTCAGCACTGGGATACAGAAGATCCCTAAGGACCTGAGCACACTGCTTTTCTAGACTCACCGTCAGTGTTCACCTAGAGTGGCTGCACCCTAGCTGGAGAGAATTCCCCTTTCAATCACTTGTCCCTTCAGAATGGAGGTGAGTGTGACAAGATCATGGCTACCCAGCACACTAGCACCCACTGTGATGCTTGGTGTAGATTCAACAGATGTGTTTATGGTCAAAATTCAAACTTCCACTTTCAATGCTTTAGTGACAACCTTCTAAAGAGCCTTGTGTCTGGGTAAAACTTTAATGTTTTAAGACGACATGTTTGATATTATAGTTATTTGAATTTGGAGCCACAGGGACTCAAATTGATTTGTAGTTGGCTTTTAACAGTCACCAGCACACCTTAGTTCCTGTGTTGAGAAAGAGAAGCAGAAAGCAAATAGCAATTAAATGCAGCTATAAATCAGACATGTTCCCAGCAGTTAATTTACTATACAAAACTAAAGTAACCTTCCCCTGTCAAATCAGTCTTCTCTTGGAGTTAGAGCAACACTAAGTAAAGCCGTGTGGAGACAGGAAGCACTTCAGAGATGCGCATTGTCAAATGCCTCTGATGGAAACTGATGACTGACTGGAAAGTGCCTGGGGCACTTCCTGTCTACTTATTGCACAGAGTTTGTGTGTGCCAGGTCCATCAAGCTAACTGGCTAGTTAACAAAGCACAGGCAGAAGTTGACTCCATGAGATCCCTGGTTTGTTAGGGCCAACCCCCTAAAACCCTGGAACCAGGGAACATGGCTGAGTGTCCTCAGAGTCAAGATTCTTAGCCAGGTTCTCTCAGTGTAAGGTGCTCTTCCTTGACTAGAACAAAATTCTAGGTACCGTGGGATGATTGAAATGATCAATAACTGAATAATGAGGTGTTAAGCTGTGGAGATGACTCAAGGAGTAAAGTGCTTGCTTTGAAAGCTTGAGAACCTGAGTTCAGTTCCCAGAATCCCACAAAAATGCTGGGTGTCATGGAACATGCTTGTGATCCCAACACGGAGGAGATAGAGAGAGGAGGATCCCAGGAGCTTGCTGGCCATCCAGTATAGCTTACGTGGCAAGATTCAGAACAATGAGAGACACCATTTCAAAAAAAAAATATTTCAAAGTGACTGATGGGTGGCAACTGAAGAATAATATCTGACGTGGTCATCTGGACTACACACACACACACACACACACACACACACACACACACACACACACACACACACACAAGAAATGAGATGTCCCTAGAAAGGAAGCAAATCTCTCAAATGAATACATGTTTGAGGATAAGGCTTTCAGAGTATCCTAAATCTCTATCCTTGTGCCCATACACCTAGGCATTCTCTTTAAGCTTCTAGAAGGATCTGTGCTCTCAGTTTAAGTGTCTCCACAATGGTCCACAGGTTGCTCCTTAGTGGATTTTTATCCTGATTCTCACATGCCAGAGCCTGTACTGCGGGAAATACACAGACTCTTGAAATACATTTTAGGTGTCTTCATGCTTCATGCTCTGAATGATCCTGACAAAATTCTCCTTATTACTCGCCCAGTACAGCGGGCACCCCTGAATGAACAACCATGTGATCATCACTGGGTTTGTTGGCTCTCCAGGTGCTCTAGGGCATTAGGTTGCAGTCCTATGGGCCACCCATGCTGTTTCTCTGGCCAAACTGCATCAAGACCTCAGTGGCCTGGAGCTCAGATCCCTTCCTCTAAGCCCTAAAATGTCACACCCTGTGGCTCATCCACTCCTGCACAGGATAAGCTGGATATCCAAACCTACATCCTATTGTGGGTCCTGCAGACTGGCCAGATCTAGGGACAGCCTGATATCAGGATGGGGGAGGTGAGAATTCTATGTTGATGTGGACTGAAGTCAATCCCATGTTTGGTTGGTTTGGATTACAAAGTCTTAAATGGCTTTATGAATCTGTCCACAGTTTTATTTCTTCTTGAGTAACCATGGCACCAACTTAACAGTTTGGTTAGTATCAGGTTGTCCTGACCTCAGCCACTACTCCCTGCCTGGCGTGGGAGCACACAAACACATGACTCATCATTGAACTCCAATCCTTAATCTCCAATTCTCTAGCACAGACTCTGCCTTCCCTTTCTAATAAAGCCTTATAGGGGAAGGGGCACTCCTGCCTTTTAGGGGTGTGTGTGTCTGTGTGTGTGTGTTCACATACATGTACACTGCTGCTGACAACAGAGATCCTCCCCCATCACAACCAGAAGCTTTCTCAAGCAGGACGTCAGTGAGTTTATACAAATAGACAAGGCTGGGTGGCCACTGCTAGATTAGATTTATGTGGGTCTGATCACCAGCCAAAACAGAGTTCCATTCCTATATCCTGGGGCCTTGAAAATGAGTACTGTGACAATTAGCTGATTTCAAAGGCTTCAAAGAAACCCTTGATGAGTCAAATCTTTTCTGGACTATTTCTCAGAGAGAGCCTGGGTTTTCTAACAAATTAACATTTGAATCGTGTATTTGATAAGGATTTATTGTTTGCAAGTAACAGAAACCAATTCCTGCTACTTTAGACCAAAATGAATAATTTGTTTCAAGCTTTAGGCCAAGCTCTGGCAGCTTAAAAGCAGGATGTTAGAGACCTTTCCTGGAGAGCCCTGCACCTTTCTCAATCTTCATTGAAGTCTTTTTGTATCACAGTTCAAGTCCTGAGCAGAAAGAATCCAGTGTCTGCCTGTGCAGGCTGCAGTCAGCAAGGGGCAAGGACAGAGCTTCAGAAAACTCATTCAAGAATCCTGGAACCCAGCCCTGTGGATAAGGTGCTGAGGTAGGAAGCTATGTAGACAGGGCTCTGAAAAGTACCTAGCATGGGGGCATGACTTCATTTTTATTTAAACAATAAACATGGTCAAATGACAATTTAAGATTCATGTAAGATTATTTTACATTTTTTTCCCAACAGCAAGGGAATCATAAAAATAAACCCACTGGTTTTGAACTTGAGTTCCCTGAACCCCCTACAAAGATGTACAAGTGGTTCTGGATATTCTGCAATCACTCTAGTATTTCAAAGAGACTTTTGTTTATTTTCCATGACAAAGCTGCGCGTGACCATGAGGACTTGGCTTTGGGCTAATGTGATATTAACTCAATTTGGTCATGCTGGTTTGTCTTCATGGTGGGTATTGATTATAAACAATAATCTTGAATAAGTGAGAGGCT
Organism: Zapus hudsonius; assembly: GCA_004024765.1. Classification (NCBI taxonomy): domain Eukaryota; kingdom Metazoa; phylum Chordata; class Mammalia; order Rodentia; family Dipodidae; genus Zapus; species Zapus hudsonius. Next base: position 50,917 of record PVHP010005363.1, read on the forward strand.
ATTTCAATCCAAAAACTTTTGATAGCAAAAGTCACACAACGCTTTCTGTGCCCCCACTCTCCTGACCAATGCAGACATGATTTCCTTAAACTTGGACTTGGAGGAAGAGAATCAAATGAATCCTTAGGTGGTAAAGAAGACGGAGAGCAACTGAACCGTGTACTGCAGTTAAACTCAGCCTCTGTGGCTCTAGGTGCAAACACACAAGTATTTCTCTCTGAACAGAGAATTACACTTATTTTAGGAAAAGGTTTATAAAGGAGCCTTCTCTTGCTGGCCGCCTCTGAGGTTGGTCCTAGCCACAGTTTCACACATTCCTGAGTTGTAGTTTGGGTCTGTGTGTAAAGGAACTCTTCAGCTTCTGCATTACTCTTGCTATATCAGGCATCTGAATAATTTCTCAGAACATCTACTAAGTCACAGCCCCCAGGAAGGCTCTTGGCCCAAAGTTATACAGCATACTCTGCTATCAAGCCCTGATGCTTGGGAGATAAGTTGTACTAAATGCAATTTCAACTTAATCATATTTTCAATTTATGATGGGCTTATCGGGACACTTCCCTGTTATATATTGAGGAACCTCTGTGTACTCCTGGCCACTGTCTTATTTTTATGTGTTGCTGGCACGGGGAGGTTACCTGGAGGTTATGGAAATAAATCATCACAAACCCATGGCTGAGGATCAGCATTCCCTCAGTGTCAGCATGATGCTATGGGAGGAGATACCAACACAAACCCATTAATTCTGGGCATTTTTTCCCCTCAGAAAATAATATATAAAATGTGACTCCCCTGAAGCAAAATCTTGTTGAATGTTCTCTTGTCAGTGTGTTCTGATGTTTTAGAGCAGCTGAAGATTCACTTTGTGCAAACTCCAACCCAAGTTGCTATAAGGAAAGAAGGAGACAGATGACCCATGCTATAAAATAATCTTTAGGGAAAAACCACTCCAACTTTACCCATACAGTGGTTGGTTATACTGCACTGTTTCAGCTTTAGAATTCAAGGTCTCCAGATTCATTTGTCTCATAAGAAATACCAAAAAATTACAGTATCTATTACTAACCCAAAACTATAAAGTTTTCACCATGGGAAATGCCACCTGGCAATGGCTGGAGAAAATGGCCATATTGATTCAGATATGTATTAGCTTAGCAAATATGGTCTGAGGTCAATTACCAAGTAGTTTCTCTTTCAGAGTTTATAAACTCCCTGATAGTTATCAAATAGAAAGGTTATGTGCTATTCAACATTAACTGTGATCATCCAGTGAGGTACTTTTAAGTAAATGTATAAACATCTGGCTCCAGAGCCATCAGAGCTTCAGGTCTGTAAATAGGAACTCTCTATTACAGCTATATTAGAATGTTTAAGGCAGGCTTTAAACTTCCTGTTTGGAGAACTCTATAAGGGAAACACTTGCTTTATAAACTTCATGATTATGTGAAGCAAATGTAATATGTAAATCCAAGATTGATAAACTTGTCTGAGTTATGGAACACTTTCTGATTCTGATGAATATTCTGTAACTGTATTCCCAAAACAGAAATACACAAAAACTTTTTCATCCAGTTTGAGAACGTTCTCCAATCTCTGAAGCTAATACATCTTAGGTAAGAGTGTAGATATCAGTCTGGAGAGATTGCTCAGTGGCTAAGGGACTTACCTACAAAGCTTAAGGACCTGGGTTTGATTCTTCAGTACCCATGTAAAGTCAGATGCACAAAGTTTCACATGCATCTGGAGTTAGTTTGCAGAGGCTTGAGGCCCTGGCATGCTCATTCTGTCTCTCTCTCTCTCTCCTCTCTCTCTCTCTCTCTCTCTCTCTCTCTCTCTCTCTCTCTCTCTCTCTCTCTTTCCTTGCAAATAAATGATTAAAATATTTCTAAAGGCATAGATATGACTTTCATTTTTGGATTATAAGACTTTGTACTGTAAATTATACATAAAATATAGGTTTGTTTATCTGGTTTTCTATTAAATTAGTTTTTAAATTACCTAAGCATAGGTGCCCAAAAAACATAATTATATAGCACTTGGAAGAAGTGATCCCAGTGACATGACATCTACTATACTATTCTTCTCTACCTTTTTCATTGGAGCTACATAGTTAATGTAGTGAGTACAGTTATTCAAGTGGCCTGCACATGTTTCTGGTCTTTCTATAATATGGTTTCCTCTCAAACCCCATTTAAAGCCATATTTAGGGAACAAGAAAATACTTGGACCTAATGCATAGATAGAACCTTACAGAATCATTTTCACACCTTTCCCAACTAATTCTGTCATAACTAAGTTAATTAAGGTGGCCTGTGTATAAGGAAGGTTGCCTATCCTAGGCTGGTGATAGGTATCTGATAATCCCTGTGTGAAACGAAGGTCTTATATAAAATGTGTGCCTGACTCCAAAGATCTTATAGATCTAGTTGCAGAGAGAACTGTCCCTGATACAGGCAGTAATGTAAGAAAATGCCAAATTACTCATTTTAGACATGGAGTAAGGGGAAACTTACTTATTTTTACTGATACAGCAAGCATAATGTATTAGGGTTCTCTAGAGAAACAGAGTATATAGAATGAATTGTAGTTTAATAAAAAGATAATTTGGGGTTCTCTCACAGCAGTCCCACAGTAGCAGTCTGCAGGCCGGAGAGTCAAGGAACCAGTAGCCTCTCAGTCCAGATAGCTGGATGCCTCAGCAGTCCCAGTCCAGACTGAAGTCCTAGGGAGCTCTGTTCTCCCATTCAGGTCAGAAGGCTGAGAAAACTTGGTTGCAATGCCCACAAGAATAGCTGAGCAGGATGGATGCAAGTCCAAGTCACAACAAGTAGTAGCCTCCAGGCAGGAAGAAGAGAGAGAGATTTCCTTTCCCTTGAGCTTCCTTACATCCTGCTCCTTACTAAGAGGACCACCCATTCTGAGGGAAGGGCTCCCTCTGGAGGAAGGGCCTCCTCCTTTATCTAATCCTTCCTGTAAACAATTTAGAGACCCACCCAAGATTACTGTGGATTACTAAACAAATCAACAAAATTCCAGCATTTGGGAGGCAGAGGTAGGAGGATCACCGTGAGTTTGAGATCAGCCTGAGACTAGAGTGAATTCCAGGTCAGCCTTGGCTAGAGTGAGAGCCTACCTTGAAAAAGAAAAAAGAAAACAAAACAAAATTTAACCATCACACAGAAAAGCAATACAGACTGAGTGCTTCTCAGAGTGTGTTCCCAAGATTATTGGATCCCAAAGCCAATTGTGTAACATACATTAATCCTCAAAAGAGCACACACGAAAATCCTGAACTACAGTAATCATGGGACAAAATCCTTGGAAAAGAGGCCTTAAGAAATAAGAAGGGAAAGCTCGGGGTGGCTGACCAGGATGAGCATGCAGCAGCAGCTGGCTTTTGGGGCAAGCCTTAGGGCCACATTCAGTGACATGGAGGAGGAGGGCGAGAAGGGCGTGGAGCCTGGAATTGTGTCACCATTTAACCAAGTATTCCTAAAAGGTGAAAAGAGTAGAAGTAAGAAAGTCCATGAGAAGGTAACAGAGCAACGCCCTCTGCACACTGTGGTGTAGTCATTGCCTGAGCGAGGTGAATGGGACAGACTGCTGAACGACTATGTTGAGGAGGAGGTGACATCCAGACCTGGACACCTGAATCCTTCCAGGAGGACTGTAATCCTGCATCTCATAGATAATGCAAAGTGAGCCCACGGGTTTCTTGGGCACCTGACCTGGGAGCATGATGTTGCCTACAACACCAAGCTATCTTGGTGGGACACGAGGATATTATCCTCAGGGTGCACCCACGACATTGCTGCTGTCTCCTATGTCCGAGATGCTGCTGGTCCTGAAGACAGCCCAGGACCTAGGCATCGCTCCCAGCCAGAGTCTGTGTGCGAAAAGCTCCAGAGGGAGCAGCAGAGGCCTCTGCTGCCTGCCATCCTGGCGCCAGAGAGCAAGGTCACTGAGGAAGAGCTGTGCTCCTTGCTCAGACAGGTCTTCCAGACTGTTTACACAGAATCCACCATGGACTTTCTGGACCGAGCAATATTTGATGGGAACTCCACACCCACCCACCGCCGACCCTGCACAGCGTGACTCTTCCACAAAATTGGGCATGAAGGACACCTGTGACACCAAAGCCAGCACTTTCTGCTTTCCTGACCCTGGGGACACAGGAGGCCTGCTGTCCTTGCCCTTCTGCATGCAGGCGTCACCCCACAGCAGTGAGAGTGAGCTGAGTGCCAGGGCCACAGAGCTGCCCCAGGACTGCAAGCTCACGCTTTGCACCAAGCTGCCAACACAGGAAATCCAGCAGTTTGCAGTGCTATTACATGAATCCCGCAATGGGGCCTCCATCCAAGAGTTCTGCAGCAGCCTTCGGCAGCTCGATGGAGAGAGCCGCAAGTTCCTCTGCTAGGTCTGAGACTCTTCATTCCAGAGGACAATCAACACTTTGAGAACTTCCTGGAGACCAGTGGTGTGAAAGATGTCCGTGGCATCATCACCAACAGCTTTGGCAGGTACTGTCGGGCCTTGAGCATCATGTCCACCTTCATCACCAATGGGAAAAGGGCCACAGGAAGCCCCGATGCCCCATCAGCATCCTCAGAGGAGGACTGATGGTACCATATGGTCTCAGACATCAGTAGTGACATGGAGGCACTGGGCTGCATCAGGGACCAGGACTCTGCCCAAGGGGTTGTGCAAGTGTCCACATGTCCCATACATACACCCCTGACCCTCAGACGAGTGTATCAGCCCTTCTCACTGGCTAAGGGGTGGAGAGGAGCTGGCCTCTGCAGCCAGGTCATCTACTGTGAAGGAGCAGGGAGCTGCCACAGGACAGATGCCCTGATTCTTGGCAGAAAGCCCTGTGCCTTACCCTCAGGGCTCAGCTGCACCCTGAAGCTTGGCCCCATTTGGAGACAGTCAGGTGTGTCAGACTGGCTCAGGACAGCTGGAAAATTTGCACATATGTTCCTCTTGTAACTCACAAAGACCTTAAAAAGAAGTTTACTATAATGTGAATAATTTTAAATATATATTTAAATTATATATATGCATATATATACATATATATACATATATATATATATATATATATATATATATATATATATATGAGGGCTGGCAGTTAAGGTGCTTGCAAAGCCTGATGACCTGGGTTTGATTCCCCAGTCCCCACATAAAGCCAGATGTACAAAGTGGCACATGTATCTGGAGTTCATTTGCAGCAGCAGGAAGCCCTGGCACACCCATTCATATTCTCTTTCTCTCCCTCCTTCCCTCTCCCCTCTATCTCTCCCTTCTTCCTTGAAAATAAATAAATAAAAATGAAAATAAGAAGGATATGAATTAAGTATAGTCTAGAATCACCTATACACAATCACCAAGGGCTGTTAAAGAATTACTGAGCCCTACCTCTACCTTGTGAAGTCAGAAATTCTGGTTTGTGGACCCTGGATCTCTGCATGTTTTAGAGCAGATTATTTTTATGAATAGTAAGGCATGACAACTCCCATTTAGGCAGACAACAAAGAAAAAGGTATTCATTATTACCTAGTCAGATACGTAAATAATAGAATGCCTTGAGTTTTTTAATCTCAAAATTTGATATCTGAAAAAGAAAATTATTATAAGATTTTGTGTATGATGACAGCTACCAGGTTGTCATTTGCAGGACCTCAGAGAATTAATATCTGATATTTATGATGCAGTCATTTAGGATTCCATTACATAGTGTTGAAAATTTTTTTTACTTGCTACCAAACAACCACAATTCAAATAACACAGTATGCTAATTTACATGTAAATTATATGCATATATATCATTTTAAAATTTCTAGTTGGAGGCTTTCTATAACAGACTCCACAGAAATGAAGCTGAGGAAGAAAATAATTGCATAACCAAAGAGTTTTATATTTGTTCCAGGACTACATTTCCCTGAGCAGTTTGAAGACACAACTAAGGGGATAATGAACTTTTCCTCAATAAAAACATTAAAAAAATGTAATCTAAATCCTTCTAATATGGAACTGAAGACCCTTTCTCACAAGAGAAAAATTAAGGGAATTTTTATAACTTATCTCATTTAACACATAAACCTCAAAGGATGTGAAGAACCTTTGCAATATTTTCATAGAATAATAGACTAAAACTGAAAAAAAAACTTGGATGGCCTCCTTAAGATGTTTTGATTCTATAATGTGAGTGTATCTGTCTGTTTCTTTCACTTTCTCTTTCTATGGTTTTTCTGGCAGCAGAATGTTCTGTGAAAGGCTCCAGCTCAGTGGGTTTGCTGACCCGGGAGCTCCCTCCACTTAATCATGTTGCAGTGTTTCTCTCAGCCCTACATGGACGAAGGAGTGGGGCTCTGAGCATGGACTAGGGCTTGGGAGCCAGCAGCAGCAGAGCTTTAAAAAAAACTACAAACCAATCATTCTGTTTTTTGAGTTGCAAAATGGGAGTAAGTCTATCCCATGAAATGGTAAAGAGTCCTGGTTTGATTCTTTTGTTGTCGTTCCTTTTCTCTTTTTGTTTTCTTCAGATATTTGTTTCCAGATAGATAGATAGATAGATAGATAGATAGATAGATAGATAGATAGATAGATAGATAGATAGATATAGATATAGATATAGATATAGATATAGATATAGATATAGATATAGATATAGATATAGATATAGATATAGATATAGATATAGATATAGATATAGATATAGATATAGATCCCAGGCTAGTCTTAAACTCATGATCTTCCTGCCTCAGCCTCTTGATTTCTGGGACTACAGTTGTACACTATCACAGCCAGCTTGTATATGTCTTTATGATTTTTTTCTGAAGTATAATGTATATATCCCCAAAATAACTCAGTTCATGTGTGCAGGTCAGGAGCTACATTAATATATCTAGTTGCTAAACTGACATCACAATCTTGCAACTAATAAAGTCCTCTTTTAAAAAGTCAATCCCCAACATACATCTACTCCTCATAACCACATCTTCTTTCTGTTCCAAAAATAGATTTACCTTTGCCAAAATGTCCTATAAATGGGAGCATACAATAAGCTTTTGTATCGACTATCTTTCATGTCAGATGACGTTCTATAATACATTCATGCTATTTGTAGATTGTGGCAATAGTTCAAACCTTTGTTTGGCCGAGTAGCATTCTATTGCCAAAGGTGTACCACATTTTGTCTCCTCACTAGTTAGTGGGCATTTGGACTGTTTCATTTTTGCCTGTTATGAATAATGCTACTATAAATACTAAACATGCTAGCAGTTCACTTCTCTTAGACAGATACCTAAATGCTAAATGATATGATAAGTATATTTTAAACCTGGTGAGATTTTAACAAACTGCTCAAAAAAATGCACTCTTTTTCATGCCACCACATTCCATCACACTTAATATTTTCAGTTTTTAAAAATATTTTATTTAAAAATTACTATTAGGCTGGGCTTGGTGGTGCATGCCTTTAATCCCTGCACTCTGGAGGCAGAGGTAGGAGGAATGCCATGAGTTTGAGGCCACCCTGAGACACAGTGAATTCCATGTCAGCCTGGGCTAGAGCAAGACCCTACCTTGAAAAATTAACAAACAAACAAAAATCTACTATTTCAGTAGATATGTAGTAGCTTATGATATGATTTTAAACTTTCATTTCTCTAGTTAGTTATGATTCTCACCTTCACTGTATGTACCTTTTTTTTTCTTGAAACAGGGTCTCAAGTCTCCCAGACTTTACTCAAACTTATTAGAGGAGAATGACCTTGAACTTCTGGTCCTTCTGCTTCTACTCCAGAGTACACTACCGCACTTGGCTTATGCAGGGCTGGGGCATATGAGCTTTGTGTGTACTCACGTCATTTTTGAGTGTCTGTTCAAATTTTATATCTTATGAAGTGTTCACCCAAATTACATATCTTCTTTTGTGACTTGTCTTACAGCGAAACAAATGCTTATCTTAATGAAAATCCTATGTGAACTTCAAAAATAAATGTTCTGATTGGAGATTTGTAGAATATTCTATAGGCTTTAAGTCAGTTGATAATTACTCAGGTTTTTATAATTCTGCTTGGCTTTATAAATTGCAGAAAAAAATGTTAATCTCCAGTTAGAAAATACTGTTTTTTTTCCATTTCTTCTTTTATTCTGGAGGGTTTTGCTTCACATACAATGGAGCTTTCTTGCTAGATAACATATACATTTATAATTATTTATCATATGATTATGATGAGGTTTTGAAAATTATGAAACAATATTTTTGTCTCCAGAATTTACGTGGCTTACAATCTATTTTGTCTATATATACAGCTCTTTTCTTTTTACTGTTTGCCTAGTATGTTTGTATATTTTTTCTGTCTTGTGCCTTGTCATTTCTTGTGCCTGGATTTAATGTCATTATAGATAAGAAATACTTGACTCTTCCTTTTCAAATCCCATCTAGGGAACGATGCTTATTGATTGGAAGTCTAGGGCATTCCTGTCAGCGTCATGTTTATACTGTTATACCCTGTTCTGCTGGTTCATTCTTATATTACATGAGAGAAGGGAATAATGGAGCAAGGTAACATAAGCATTTGGGGGTATGCAACAAGTGCTTTATCAACTGAGACATCTCCCCAGCCCTCTATTTCTTCTTGATTCAACTTCAGTTGGTTGCATGTGTTGGAAAATTAATGTTTCTTGTAAGTTTTCTAATCGTTAATGTACAAAATCATTCACTTTAGGATCCTGTGAATTTCAAGGATAACAGTTGTAATATTTTCATTTTCATCTCCAATTCATATACTTTAACATTCTCTTTTCTTGGTTGATCTAGCTAAAGGTTTATAACTTATTCTTAAAAAAACCGACTCTGTTTCAATGATCTTTTGTATATTTTTTGTCTTGGGTTTACTTATTCTCCAATATTTATTATTTCTTTCCTTACTCTGAATTTTTGTTTTGTTGGTCCTTTTTAAGTGATGTACACTATTACATTGTTTATATGAGATTTTGTTTTTTCTTCTATTTGAAACAGACTCTAATGGAGTCCATGCTGGCCTCAAACTCACTATGTATCTAATGCTGGCCTTGGATTCCTAATCCTCCTGCCTCTACCTCCCAAGTGCTGGGATTACAGGTGTGCATACTGTATCTGGCTCAGTTTCCCTCTTTATGATGAATTGAATGCATTTATTGCTATGTACTTCTAACTTGATACAACTTCTGATCTATATCACAGATTTTACTATGCTGAATTCACCTTTTTTTCAAGAATTTTTTATTCCTCTTCTAATTTCTTCAATTTTCCTTTCTCATTTAGGAGAATGCTATTCAATCTCTAAGTATTGTATATTTCCATTTTCTTTTTTGAGTTATTATTTTATTACCCTGTAACCTGAGAACATATGTGCTATAGTTTCAAATCTCTTTTTATCCTGACACGTTGTATACATGTATATACTGGAATCAGACATAATCCCCTCTCGTAACCATTTCTTTTTTCCCTGTCTCATTCCTTTTCCATTGAAACCTTCTTTCGGACTAACCCTTCCTCTACTTTGATGTCCTTTGCACTCGTGTGTGTGTGTGTGTGTGTGTGTGTGTGTGTGTGTGTGTGTGTGTGTGTGTGTCCCACTGAGTTTAATTAGAGTTGTAGCATGAACATGGATGGGGGATTATTTACCAGAGAACATTTAATTTACCAGTGGCTATGCACTGCAAGGCTATGCTCCTGCTTCCCTAGTGACCATTAATAGCCAGTAACCCCTCAGGGAGGGCTGGAGGCCAAATGCTATCTAATCTATGGTCATAAAGATTTAGAGGGCCACTCGATGGGCACACAAACACGGATCCCCAGAACCCACATAAAGTCAGATGTGATAGCACAAATCTGTAATCCAGGAAGCTCCTACAGCAAGATGGACACAAAGACTCCCAGGCCTGCCTCAAAAAAGGTCAAAGGCACACACACACACACACACACACACACACACTCACACAGAAATAATATATATATATAAAATAAAAATTCACATTGAAAGAAATAAAATATGAAATAAAAAATTATTGAAACTTTTATCTGTCACCTAAATATGATTTATTCTAGAGACAGTTTTGTGTGTCCTGCCGATACAGGGTGACGTATTCTGTAAATGTCTGTTAGGTCTCTTTGCTCTAGTGTATAGTTCAACACAGATGTTTCTTTACTTTCTACTTGGATGATCTCTCCACTGAGAAAAATGAGGTGTTAAAATCCCCAACTGTCACTATGCAGGAAACTATCTTTCCCACTTGAGCTAATATTTGCTTTATATATTTGCATAATTTTATGTTGAGCATATATGTTTATAATTATTTCTTCTTATCGAATTTATTCTTTATAAATACATAACAATCATCTTTGTCTCTTACTGATTTTGATTTAAAGTGTGCTTTACCTGATATGAATACACATATTCCTGCTTGATTTTTACATCTATTCGTATGATATGTTTTTTCTGCTCTTTACTACTGGCCTCTGCATGAATGTTGATTGGTAAACTTAATCCATTTACATTCAAGGTTGGTGTTGATGAGTATTAACTTTCCTTTCTCCTGTCATGTCATTAATTTCCTTTTTTTAATATCTTGCTTTTCTTTTTCACTTTCTCATTATTTTTGAAAAGTGATAGTTTTCAGGCTGGATTCTCTATTTTTATGAACTTATTCTTCTAAGTTGTATACATTTGGATATTTGTGTGGTTGTAGTTATTTTCCTTTTTTAATATTTCCTAGATGGTTGGTCTGATGGTGATAAATTTTCTTAGTTACTACTTATCTAGGATAGACCTCATTTCCTTTACTTTTGAAGAATAATCTTGAAGAATATAACTGATTGTCAGGGTTTTTTTTTTTTAAACTACTTTGAATGTAGTGTTCCATTCTCTTCTGGCTTGTATGATGTCTGCTGAGAAATCTGCTAAGTGTAATGAATATCGCTGTATATGTGACTTTACGCTTTTCGTGTGTTTTTAGTGTTTTCTCTTTGTCTTGATTTTTGACATCTTGATGATAACTTGCTTTCGTGAAGTTCTTTTTTGGCTGAATCTAGTTGAAGCCTTCTGAATTTCTTTTATCTGAATGCCTTGATCTATCTCTTTGAAGATTTGAGACATTTTCAGTGATTATTTAGTGAAATGGGTTTTCAATGTCTGTCCCCTTTTCTTCTCCTTATAGAATTCCCATCACTCATCTATCTGCTCATTTGATGGTCTCTTGTAAGCCCTGAAAAGTATTGATCCATACCGGACACTCTAACTGAGGCGTCAGCTACTTTTTGCCTATGTCTCAGGGCAGCTGCTTCAGGATGATGAGGAGCGTGGTAAGACCAGTGAATTCCATGGGCCCCAGCCCCACACCACACAAATGCCCATTACCAGGGCCATGCATAGCCTCCATCCCTACCACTTTGATCACACTGCTAATGAGCCCAGGGGTAATGACTAAAATGGCTAGGGACTCAGGCTGACTCTTACCTACTGACCAACTCATTCTATCCACTTGATTATTAAATCTTCCTCTGCTAAGAATAGTCTGTGGTGAACATTTATATGGAACACAAAGACTTTTCAAGATATTTAGGGAGGCCTAGCCATTTACCCCTTTTACAGAATTCTTTGTTACCAGTTTTGTTTTGTTTTTTTGCCATGTTCCTTCCAACTCCCTTACTATTACTATCCAACCAAAACATTGACTGCGGTTAATGAATTAATGCATAAATGTATGTCTTGTTTCCTATTAAACAATTATGTGCACAGCACAAGTTTCTGCCCACTAGGAAGAATTTCTACCACCCCAGTCCTTTAGGGATATCCCAGAAAGTGCATCCACTGTCCACATTCAGCTAACATGCCTATGTGATATGGAACATCTGTACATCATTACTGAGTTTTTCTTCTTCTGTCAACTGGTCATAAATAATTTCTCCCTGAGGCCAGAGGCATAGGCCTGGAGAGAGAGGTATTATGGTGTAAGTATGAACTGTGGACATTTAAGCCATTTCTTTGTGTCACTACTGCCTTCAGACACCATCACAGTATTCCACTTTGGTTATGGTGTCGTTGTGTCCAGGTGCATATCCAGATGGTACCTGGCTCACCCTGGGAAGTTCCTTCATTGTTACATAATGACTTAATAGCCCATTATCAAGAGTTTGGGTCCTAATAAGGAGTAGGAGCAGGGCAAAAGCTGCTTTTCCAAAAAAGAGCTATTATCTGCACTTGATGACAGGTCCTTGCTCCAAGATCCTATAACCTATTAAGTCCTACCAGAAGGCTCCAAACAGCATCTCTATGGGTGACACTGATACCTCCAGGACAACTGGATTATCTGGGTCACTTGAGGACTGGACCAAAGTCAAATATTCAAAAGCTAAGCATGTCGCTACCAAGTTGTGAAGAGGCTCATTGGTTGTTGTACCTCTTTCTTGGTTGTAAGAAGAGCCACATGTGCCAGATTAGACTCCATCTCTGAAAGCATGACTCAGCAGCCTCAACCATTCAGCTAGACTAACCAGCCAGCAACCCAAGGCAATCTTCATGTCCCTGCCTCCCTGAAACTAGGATTGCAGGCATGCACCATCAGCCCAGCATTTTACATGATGGCTAGGGACCCAAACTCAGGTCTTCAGGCTTGTGTGGCAACACTCTATCTACTGAACCCGTCTCTCCAGCCGAGGAATTTGATTTTACAGATCATTTTAACTTTAGGCAAGTTTCCCAGTGTTTCCTTCTACACTATGGCAGCCACCATCCTTTGGAACTAGCAAGGTACAATAACTAGGCATGGTGGTGCTATACAGCATTCTGGAATTTTCTTTCAGTGTTCTCATCCCATGTGTATGAAAGTTCCCAACTAGTGTCCTTTATGATCTAGACCTAAGGGTCTTTGCTAACTTTTCATGACTATGTAATCTACTTTTATAATAGTGAATATTACCAGCTTATTACAGTGATTACATATGAACTACTTTGGTTATTAATTGCACTAATTATCTGTACCTCAGTTTGAAGCACAGAGGACAACACTTTATGCAGACCTATGATTTAGTGATGAAGAAATAATACTAACTTCTCACTAATAAAACCACATTTCCTGGGCTGGAGAGATGGCTCAGTGATTAAGGTGTTTGCTTGCAAATCAGAAGGACCTGAGTCAATTCCCCAGTATCCATGTAAAGCCAGATGCACAAGGTGGTGCATGCATCTGGAGTTTGTTTGCAGTGGCTAGAGGCCCTGGCGCACCCATTCTCTCTCCGTGTCTGCCTCTTCCTCTCTCTCAAATATATAAAATATTTTTAAAAACACATTTCCTATTGCAGCTTAATAAGTCCATCAGTTAGAAGTCAGCATTACTCTGTGATATAGTTTTAATGCAAAATGCCTAGCCTGACTGTCAAGAGGGCATACGACCCCGACCCCGTTGCCAGGAGCATGACAATAGCCACCACTTGTCTGAGTGCTCCAACAGGAAGCACCTCGCAGACACGCATTTCTTCCTTCTAAACAGCAGGCAAATCACTCTCTGACTTTCTGGCCCTTAAGCCTGAGCTGCAATGGGGACTGGACACTGGTGCTCATCTGGCCATGCTTTCCATATCTAAATCCCCATGAGCACTTTGTGGGCAAGGTGGGCAATTTTTTTAAATTTATTTATTCATTTCAAGCAGAGAGAGAGAGAGAGAGAGAGAGAGAGAGAGAGAGAGAGAGAGAGAATGCACCAGGGTCACCACAATGTGGGTCTGGCTTATGTGGGACCTGGGGAATTGAACCCAGGGCCTTAGGCACTGGAGGCAAGTGTCTTAACCGCTGAGCCATCTCTCCAGCCCCAAGGTGGGCAATTTTAAGCTGTAAAGTTGCATCATGATATTTTGAAGCCATGGACGTAATGTGGCTAACAATTCAACAATTTTTGCTCAATGTTCTATGGCAGAATAGTTCCTTTTGGTGGGCTAGACAGGCCCAAGCAATTGCACTAGATATATAGACTTCAGCTACTTTGTAAGCATATGATGGGAACTTCTTAAAACTAATGTTAATTACCCACTAGGAAATAAATGCTAAAAGGATGTGGTCTACATTATGGACAAGGGATCTGTGAAATATTAGAAAAAGAAAATTTCATCAGTTCTGGGAAGAGAAACGGGTGATGAGAGTGAAATGATGAAATTTTTACTGCATTGTTAGAACTTAATAATCCAAAACATAGATATGTATTTTTAAATCATGAATAAGAGAACAATAGCATTCCAGAATCCATTCTTCTCAGTTTAGCTTTATCTAGTTCACCGTTCCTGAAATAACAAGGCTTCTGTTTAAAGCAATGGTTCTCATTGCAGAAGAGGTGGCAGAAAGAATAGAAGAGCCAAAGGAAGGGAAGGACTGTTTACAATTCAGTCTTCCAGGCACAAAGTGTCCTTGATATTCATGACCTCGCAATGGCTGATGATACCTACACAAGATCTGCATAATAGGAGGAGAAAATGATGACATTAAAATAAAAGGGAGAATAGTTAGAAAGAAGAAGGGATTCAGTGGAGGGGGGACTTGGAGGGGAAGGGAAGGTGGTGGGATGGGATTGTGACCATGGTATATTGTTTATGTTTCTGGAAGTTGCTAATAAAAATGCTTTAAAAAATGCATAGCCTGCCTGTTTTAGAAATGATATAACTAAGAAAGACATGATTTACACATCATAAATTAGAATAAAAAGTCAAGCTTCACTGTTTAAGAATCTTTTTTTTAAATATATATTTATTGTCCATAATGAGTTACATTATTTAGTGGGCAAACCATGCGTTGTTATCCCGAATTCCCCTATTCCCCCCTCCCCATCCCTGATCAGTTGTATATCCTCCTCCGTGGGCTGTCTGTATTAGTCCTTGTGGCAAGGGATCCTGTATATCTTAGTACTCATCCCGGTCTTCCTGGCCCAA